>JAPMOR010001388.1:99154-109992 GCA_026543865.1 Argiope aurantia
TACATATATCCATTATTATCCATATATTCATATATACATATATCCATAATTATCCAAACTATAATCCATAACTTTTCATTTTTAAAAAGTATATTTCAATAATTTAATATTTTAATCAATTTCTACCTTTTACAGAAAACAATCTATTTTTAAACATATTTAAAAATACCCTTCTTCTTATATCTCCCTACACTATGCTTTCAAAATTTTTAAATCTAAAAAATGTGAATATTTTATTAGAGTGATTTTATTTATTTTTATAATAGAAAAATTAATTTCAACAGTACTTATAAATATTTTTTTGACCGAAGTTACAGCAATCACAAATAATATTATCCAAAAATGCATAACATCTTCATTCTAGAATTTTTAAAAATGGATTAAAAACAATTACAATTTTTTGGATTTGAATTTAAATACAAAAGTCAAAAAACATTGTTGAGAATTATATTTAATATAAATATTTTTTAGTTATTAAAATTAAGGAAAAAATTTCAAGAAAACTATTTATCCTCATACATTACATAAACATTTTAATCGCATATTTAGTACCTGATGCGATTAATCACGCTAGATCTCCACAAGTCAAGCATTCAAAAGAGGTGCCAAAAGCATGTTCTGACCTCAGGTGGCCAAATTCCCAAGTAATGACCGCCCTAATTGATGTTTTACTATGGTCATCAGACAATCACCGTCCACGGAACACTGTGTCAGAAAATAAGACTATCTAAATGCAGTTTCTATAATAAATAACCAAAATTATGAGTTATATTAAATCACATTTATATTTTATTTGCTAAATGAAGTTTATTATTTATACATAATACATATACGTACATAAGTACAAAGGAATAATTATTGAGATTTTGAAGGCTCCATTCAAATCAAAGTTACTTAACCTTTCATAATTGATGATAATATATTTTAATGCGATCAGTAAAACGTTTTATATTTAACCCAAGTTAAAACTGATATAGGTGTTTTTTATGTGTTTTTAAAATGAGTTATTATTTATTTATTTATTACTTTATAGAAGAAAAGTGATGGATTCGATCGTGAGTGGAAAAAAATCGATATTGTTGACGTCTATTATCCAGAATTCTTTCAACAAAAACAAGTAAAAAAATGCCTTTTTAAAGAGTTTTTTTTAACGGAGACCTCCTTTGTTAAAAATGCTTTTCAAATGACACTTGTTTACATGATGGAAAATCTTTCTATTGTTAACAACATTGAGCTTTTATTGGATTTTTAGAATTTATAACAGTAAGGGCAAGATGTTATTTGTTTACAATATTTTTAAAAGTTGCTTAGTTTTAAATACACCTCGATTATCGTTAGAAAATGATCTAGAATATTGCTTATCAGATGATACACCTAACACCTGTGTTCTCAAAGTACTGTGATTATATTGTCACCGACCCTCAAATTAAAAGATCCCCTGGATCCATAGGGATTTAAGATTTAATGACTAATTTAACATAAACTAGCTTAGTTAACATAAAATGGCTGAATAATTATTATCTAACACTTGTTCGGTAATTCAATTTTTCTTTCATTTATCGTAGCCAATTTTAGAGCTTACGTCACTTGCTTTAGAATTAAATGCATCAACAAGTCTTAAATAGTCTGTAATCAAATTTAATATAAGGTATTCAAACATGACTTAGCTTAAAATATTTTAACATAGTTTGCGTTTGATGACAAGTATTGTATATGTAAATGCTTATATAGGGATTAAAGGATAATTGTTATAAAATTCCGAATGTGTACTTAACTTCAGAAGGTTAATACTTATGGGACATTTCAGAAATATATAATTAATTTTGTAAACTACTTTAATGATTCTCAATTCGAAGTGCTTTTAGCTGAATATAATAACTAAAGCTAGGTTATTGGAATAAT
Source organism: Argiope aurantia (assembly GCA_026543865.1). NCBI lineage: Eukaryota > Metazoa > Arthropoda > Arachnida > Araneae > Araneidae > Argiope > Argiope aurantia. The sequence goes on from JAPMOR010001388.1 coordinate 101,057, forward strand.
GAATTAAGAGCAAATTGGGGAAGAATAGTTTTAAGCGGATGATAATTTGAGAAAAATTTTATTTCATAAAATAAAGGATTGGATCAATAATTTACCCCATCATTCTTGAGATCATTTGATTTCAGGCACCTATGGAGGCTGAAGTATTGGAGTTTTTCGTCTAAAACTAAGAAAATTCTCTCGATGCCTCTAAATTGCAATGGTAAACTATGTTCTTAAGGAATTATTATACAAATACATATCCTGTTTATTTAATAATTACTAAGGAAATGTATGTTCTACTCACATCCTTTGAGATTATTCTGAAATTCCACCTGGGTTAGTGTCTTTAACGAACTAAGCACGCACCTTGAGTATTAGATCAATCATCCTTAAAGAAAGATGAAGAAAATTTTGCAGTGATATCCAGACATTTTGAATGTTCTGCTTAGTTTCGTTGAAAGAGCGTTTGGAGCCTGTCAGTATTTATAAAAATAATAAAAAGAGCAAAAGCACCCCCCCCCATCCAAAAAAATCCACACTATGCGTGAAATGTGTGTCATAATGCAAATTGTTTATTGACTATTAGATCAATCACCCTTAAAGAAAGATGAAGAAAATTTTACAGTGATATCTAAACATTTTGAGTGTTCTGCTTAGTTTCGTTGAAAGAGTGTTTGGAGCCTGTCAGTATTTATAAAAATAATAAAAAGAGCAAAAGCATCCCCCCCCCACCAAAAAAAATCCAGACTATGCGCGAAATGTGTGTCATTATGCAAATTGTTTATTGATATCTGGAATTTTCTACTTTCGATCCCCCCCTCAAACTTAGACAATATAGCATCTTCACTTTGATTCTCATTCTAACCACCTTTGAGTCCACTCAACTTAGAGTGGGAGTGTAGGGAGGATGAGGTAGAAACTGGTAAGTATCCTCCCTCTTCCACTTCCAAGTATGGTGACATAGAATGTTTTTCGCCTAATTCGATTCAATATTTGATCTAGACTACAATTTCGATCACAGGAACGTGTACTTTATTTTGTTTAAACAATAAGCCATTATGTTGTTGAGTTATCGTGATTACCTGCAAGCGAATATGTAAATCAATAAATGATCCTTTATGGCAGATTTGGCCCAGAATTTTATACACATTTACAATCTGGTTGAATAGTCCGTATATCAACTCCCATCTGATAATTCTTTTGTGGGTTTTAGCTGCCGTATTGACAAACACACTGACAGACAGACAGATAGTTTTGCCTTCATCGAATTTCGTCCAAATCTTGAAAGGAGTTTACCAACATAATGTTAAAATTCTGTTCTGTATTCTATTGTTCCAAGTCAATATTTTGTGAATTATGATATTCACAAACCGACAGAGATATATAATTAAATGTTTTATGCTGATGTTGATGCTTTTCTGACTCTATCCTAAGGGGTGAAAGAAATAAAAAAATAATTTTTGCGATTCAGTTTTAAAATAAGAAACAAAAAAATATATGTTATTTAAATTCGCTGACTGCTGTTGATAGGACCCATAAAAAGGTTATTTCTTCTCCGAAATTCAATCAACATAATTCCGATTTCATATTTTAAAACCAGTGACCTAAAATGTCAGCTACTTTTAAAAAATAAAACTGAAACATATAAAAAGAAAATAGCATACTCATTTTAAGCCTGAAATAGTATTTGATTTTTGATCTCTAGAGATTTACATAAGTTCCGAGATTAAAGTAATCATTTGTGAAACTAGCTTAATTATTGCGGCCATATCTTTATAATAAAGTTATTTATTTAATATTTTAACATCAGTGACTTTAAAGTTAAGATATTATTTAAAACTAGGGCATACTTTTTGAAATTCAAAGGAAAAAAGTTGTTTGTTTGTAAATACTTTTAGTAAAGAATTATGACTCTAAAACAACATTTTTTTTCGCATTATGAAACTTAAGCACATGAAAAGAAAATGGCATACTCAAGTTTAAGCCTTATTTGGCTTTTGATCTCTAGAGATTTGCGCAAGTTCCGAGATTAAAGTAATCATTTGTGAAACTAGCTCTTTTATTGTAGTCATTTCCCTATAATAAAGTTCGAAACAATTCGGCTGTGATGAGATTTTGTCCTTTAGTGACGGTTTTTATTTTTCTTCCGGGACTAAAAAGAAAATATCAGAGAATTTCATTATTTGGTCTTCACAACATTAAGAAAAACAATGTTTACGGATCATCATTAGACATTTCACAATGTCTCGTTCTTCTGATTTTGAAAACAACATGAACTACTTTAAAATAATCGTTTTGTTGTTTTTCCAAGAAGGTTTAATGACTATTTCTGAAGTTCAAGAGGCTGTAAAAAAGATGATTTCAAAATACTAATACTTAAGAAGTTAGATTTAAGCAACTGAAATGTTTGTGAAATCTTCAAATTAAAATTAGAATTTCTACTTTAAATAGCAATTATTTGTAATGATTTCATTTGCACCAAAAACTTATAATTCCTCTAAAAGAACAATAAAAAATGTATAATAGAAGCCTTCAATTTAAAATACAAATTTTTGTTGTAAAAAATTATTATTAATTGATCTGCATGGGACATATCAGAAAATTCTATAAGTTCTAGAAAAGACCTAATCTCATCCGTTAAATTTTCGAAAGATTTGCAAAAGAAATAAATTATTTCCAGTTTCTAAGCTATACTTCCAATTCTATAAAATAATTAAAAATTAAAAAAAAGAAACTGAAGATTAGAGCAATATTTTAATAGTCTGTTTAAAAACCTAATAAACATATTAGACAGGATTTCTCAAAATCTGGTTGTCAATTTCATTCATTTTACTAAGCTCTGATTAAATGAATTCAAAATTTAATAATATCTTAATTAAGTTTTACTAATATGAAACAGAAAGCGAAAGTACTTAAAATTTCATTAAAATCCTGTTTTAAATAAAGTCCAAAATATTCGCTGAAAAGGGTTTCCAGTGATACCGTTTAAAAACAAGATTCTAAAAAATAATAAAATATGAGAAACCATAAAAGTGATTTTCTTTAAAACTCAAATAAATTCAATATAACACTGAATAATTTTAGAAAAAAATTCGTATTTAAAACATAAATGTGAATTAAAATAATCTCTTGTCTTTTCTTTAAGAGCGGCCATTTCTCAGAAGCATTTCAAGTGCATTAAATGAACACTAAAGGACAAAATATTTTCTCTTTAACTCAAGTTTTTTATTTTCTTAATTTAAGTTAATTTAAGAATTTGAACTTAAGTTTACAATTTATTATTTAAGTAACATGTGCATTATCAACTGAAAAGTAACCAGAATATATATTTTAAAAAAGTTTCTACAGTCTTCAAAATACTTTCAATAATACTATCATGCAAAAATATTCCATTTAAATCGTATGTCTTTGCTTATTTGAGATCTCCATTCAAAACATCCGTGGTGATATAAGCTTAGATCACTTAATCCATATTAGAAACATTGTAATAATAATTTGTTCAATGCTTTTTGGCATATCATAATCATTTTTGACCTTGCGTCAACACAGACTACGTTTTACTCGTAAACTTTGTAAGCAAAATGTTTCAAAGAGATTTCTTTTGGTGTGAAACAAGAAATATTGCTGCTGGAAATACTGTTTGAATGTTTATTACATGACTCTTTCAAACAAAATTTCAAATTGAGACAAAATTAAGTGACTAATGTATACAAAACTCTTATTTTTTATAAAGTTGGCAGCAAATGTTTTTGGCAATTTTTTTGAAAATATCCCATTTCCATTCATTTCTTTAACAAACTGAAATTTTTAGACGCATATTTTTTGAGGAGAGTGTTTTTACATTTAAGGTAACTTATTATAGCTCATATTATATAATTGTACTATTTCTAAATGTTGTCTTTGAGATATTATACTTTAATACACAAATAAAGACATAAAACGATGATAAAAATGCATCTTTCCATTAAATTATTATATAGGCACAAAATGTTGTGGTTACATTATTTGAGAATAAATATTATTCGTAACTTGAGAGATTATGTTATAGTCATTAAACAATTTATACTTAATTTCAAAAAACACTTTTATTTAATTATATTTTAGAAAAATCCAAACTTACGTTCAGTATATATGGTACAGATAATACACACACAAAAATAATTCGCCATTTTGTGTTATAATTACATATTGCCTTTCTGTCAATTATTATATTTTTAAATAATCTTGAACAGTAAGTATTACATTATTTTTATTTTCGTAGTATTTGTTGGGTTCAGCAATTTATGAAGTTAATGCATATGTAAGATACCAAAAGAATAAAGAAAAAAATACCTTAGAATATTAATAGGAAATAAATATGAGAATTTAGAATATTCGTCATATGTGATGAATAAATTACTTATGGATAAATAACGAAATAAATAGAAAGAATTAAAGAAGTCATTCTTTGAGTATTAAACAATTAATAACTGATTATAGTGCACAGAAAAATCCATCTGTTAATACTTTGTGGCTTTATTTCCCATATATATGTTTATTAAATTCGAAACTTATGTTCCTTTTTTATGGTACATGCATTACACAAGAAGGCTTTGTCATTCTTGTAACAAGCGAAACTTTTCTCAATTCCTTTTTCTTTTTATTCTTTTGAATTCTTTTCACATCAAAACATTATGTAATCGTAAGAAAAAGTTACCAGCAACAGTAATCTCCACACAAATCGTCCTGTAGCCATTCTTAGGGAGAATCCTTCTTCCTGTGAAAAAAAGAAGTACTTTCTATACATGCCAGCCTCTTCTACTCCCTCTTCAGAATTTTCGAATTATATTCTTCCAGTAATTTCTTTTTCTGGGATACTTTCTTTTCTCGAGCTATCGAACTGCTTACATCTTTTTTAGATTCTTCTTGCAACACGCTCCTGACTGCCTCCCACTTTACAACTCAATATTCCTTTTCTTGTAGGAGGCATTTGAGAAGTTCTTGCCGCTTCGAATCGATTCAGGGAAATTGAAAAATGCTGTGACTGTGGCTAAGGTAACGCATTAACTACTTCTTCTGCGTATTATTGCTTTAGCTCGGAATAGTTTAAGGCATTCTAGAAAAGGAAATTGTGATTTAAGATTGAGAACTAATCCAACCAACCTTCATTCAAACATACGGAAAATCGAAATGCTACAGTGAAACTCAAATTTATAGAAGTAAAAGTGCAAGATGTAATATCTACATTCAGTTATAACTCTAATAAATGTAAAATAAGAATTTCCTATACATTAACTACTTTCGTTGCATATTAATGCTTTCTCTGGAATTATTTCAAAAAATTCTAGAAAGGGATCTGTGGTTTAGTATCAGAAACCAATTCAATCCTGATTTGAATAATAAGAAAACCTGAATTATACAATGGGATTCAAATTTACAGAATGATTAAAGCTACAGTATGTTTTTCTCTGCCGTATTAAATATTCTGAATGCAATTCTTATAGATTTAAAAACAAACATTAACAAAACAATAATTCTAACAAAAATAATTAAGATAATTAAGACAATTTTTTTCAGTTATAAAGCTTATTAAATATAGATTTTTAAACACTAAACGCAAGTTTTAAAAATTCATACTGATTTTTCTGTAGCTGCGAACGTGTAGAATCAAATATCATGTTATCTAACAATTATTAAACTATTCTTATCGATTTAGTATTATTAGCTTAACTTATCTTTAATTACAGAAACCATCACTTTGTGAAAAATTCTGCGATCCAATTTAATTTCTGTTATTTATTTATAGACGAGATTTTTATATTATGTAACGTTTCGTAAACCGTTAACATTTTAAAAAGTTCCTAAATTTCAAAATGCTTTTCATTTAACTAGCTAACTCATATGCCAGTGGAATTTGGATTGTATAATTCATTTCAGCAAGATTTTTCTTAGAATAACTATCAAAGAATTTTATGAATACATTATCCATAACATATGTTGACCTACACTCCAGTTGATTATTCATCAACAATGTTAACATAGTATTTGTTTTGTTGTTTTCGATGGCACTTGCCATTAACAAACCCGCTGATTTCGAATTCAGCGATTTTAAGCCGAGAGAGGATGTCTCTTGATTTTAGTAGCGCCAACTAGGGACAAGAGTATGGAATTGCTACTCACGCATCACATTAATTCGCACGGCCCATTTTTACAAGGGGTCACATTCGTTCATTTCACAGTTAGAATAGATGAAAGGCAACCATGTCCGAACCGAGATTCGAACCCAGGATGCACAGATCACTGGGAAGACGCGCTACGCCAAAGCTAGAACGCCGGCAATATTTGTTTTAATATAGTAATACTAACCTTGTGACGATATTTCAATTTGTGAACAGAAATTTAAAAAATTCCTTACAAACCAAAATATTAACTGATGAACAGATATAAGCTTTCTCTTTTCCAACCGCTGGAAGAAAATGTCTCAAATTTTATTGTCCATCAGGTCACTAATTCTTTATTCATTGGCAATAAAATAAACGTTACAATTGACGCAATAGAATGGCAAACAGAAATACAATTTATAGCGAGTGAATAGAAGAAAAACACCCTTTGTATTTAAATATAATTATTTATTGCAACAATGACTTTGCCAGTGAGTAAACAGTATGGTTTAGTGCTCTTTACTAGCCCATAAGCGAAGTGATTTAAGTGGTGTGTATCCTGTGTGTGTTTCCTCAACGATTTATTGGGTAGCATCTTTCCGTTCGTACTCTGGAAGGATTACTAGGGCAACACTTTTGCCATCTCTTAAACAGAAAAGAAAAAAAAATTATACTGATTCAGCATCTTTTCTAATCTCTACGAAAGTGGGGTCATGTGGAAATGGGAAAAAATTCATGTGCAGCGAAATATATAAGGGAAATGAAGGTTGTTCTTAAAAATTGGAAAAAAGTATTTATTTCCTTAAATATCGCTCCTGTACACATATTTCCAAATATAAAGTTTCATTTAGTAAGGTGTACAGTTCTATTAAAATATTTTGTCTTCTTTAGAGATGGGTAATAGATAATAGGAAAAAAATTATACTATGGTTTAAATACTAATGTTTAAATAAAACATTAGTATACTATGTTTTAAATATAAGTTTCATACTTGTATTTGCAAAATTTCCAAAAGAAAATTTGAAAAATTCAAAGGATGTTAACAGTAAAATATTGCAAGAGTAGAAACAAATATAAAGCAATAATGCATCTATTAATTTTTATTAAATAAAAACAGATCAAATAATATATTGGATGCAATATTTTCTAAAATTTTTCAAAATGGACGTCTTTGGTGGTTTGTTTAATCAAATATAAGCAGTGCTATAGCATATATTTTTTTCAAGTAATGAAAACAGACAGAAAAAGCCATAAATAAATGCAAATAACTCTTTTAAAATGCTTAGAGATAATTTTTAAAAAATGCTTTACATTTAAATGGTCAAAATTCAAAATACATATGAATAGTATTACGGAGGTTTCATTATAAGTGATTTTTTGACAAAGAAAATAAAACCGAATGTGTTTCCATTTTCCGAATGTTCTTTTTCCATTCTCTTTCATCATAAAGCCCTCAAAGTGATTAATAACCCTCCAGTACATCATGTAGCATTTGACATGTTTTTATTTCATTTATAAACTTCACAGGACTGTTCCAAAGAGCAACAATGAGTGTTTAGAAATACTTTAAAAAATGTTTTTTAATAAAAATTTGTAGAAAAGACATATATATGTCAACAGTGGTAATAAAATTGTATTTAAATTGTAAACTTGAAAAATTAGCTCTTTTTTAAATTGTTATGCCATTAAAAATGTTTTCATAATCTAGAGTTTCTGCATTTTTAAAAAGTACATTAATAAAAAGTTATTGTTATTTTTGTTGCAGAATTGTTATAATGTGATTTGTGTCACTGGAATATTATTTAATTCATAATGCATCCATTTAGTGCATTTATTTTTTTTAATTTCGCGAAAAATTATTATAGTAATTTTAGCAATTTTTCAACATTAGTTGCAGCTGTTCATAACACCTACTTTTTTAGGGGGAAAAATTAAAAAGCCATGCATTCTAGGGAGAAATAAATAAAAACAGAAGCGGAAATTAAAGCTCAAAAAATTTAAGAATTTTTGAGCTTTAATTTTCAAAAACCATTATAAACTTCTGCTGAAAGCAGCAGAAGGTTATAATAGTCAAACTGCTGCATTCTTTAGTCAAAGCTTAATAATGTGAACAAATGTGAAAGAAATAATTGTGAGTTTTTGATAAATCTGATAAAATTAAATTCTCTTAATATTTTAATTTATATGAATTATTGTAATGTCCTAAATTTTCACCTATTCATGTTCCCTTTCCTTCTGAATAAGGTTTAGGGATGAAGGGATAAGGTTACCAATGAAACTGAACAGTTTAATTAACAGATTTCTTTCAACCCATGACCATTTGAAAATTACTACTAGACAAATATTTGAATCAAGCATTTTTTTCTTTATTGTTAAAAATTTGCATTATTTCTGTAGTTGCCCACATTTAAATATTTGATGAGCCGCTATAAAAGTATAAATAATCCTATTTCTACAAATTTTGAAAATAGGAAATAAAAACTTCGTCTACAGACATATTTTAGAGTAAGAAAAATTTTACAATTTGACATTTTTTTCATCAAAATCCACGAAGTCATAATACTTACATGATTTACATGCCATCTTTTTTGATGAAACATCGTTACTAGAAGATATGTATGCAGATAATATTTAAGGAAAAAATTCTCCTTCCATTTTTAGAGTTATTCTTCATAAAATGTTTTGATAAATTAGAATCAAATATTAACCATTTATAGATTATGCTTATGTTAGATTCACGATAAAGTTGATAAACTTCATTTAATCTTTCTTCACAGTATATAAATATTCATTATTTTTATAATAAGTATGCAT
>JAPMOR010001388.1:110392-126768 GCA_026543865.1 Argiope aurantia
ATATATATATATATATATATATATATATATATTTAAAGTTGAGGTTAATCATTAAAAATTCTTTCTTCGTATACTTGCATCCATACTTTTTTTTATGGCTTCATTTTATATTTTGTATAGATGACTGAATTTTCTAAGGTTTCATTTTATGAGTCTCCTAGAAAAACATCCACACATTTTAAGGTTTCATCTTTTAATTATCTAGCCTGCCCACTATAGATGCGTCAAAGCATTTTCTTTTATTCGTGAGCGGTCTTTTACAAGCATTAGAATTACAAATTTCCTGAAAACATACTCTTTTTAAATACTATTTTGGAGTTAATTCAAATAACGGCAATTCTTAATGCAGAATGCGCCATTTTGTTAGATATTAAAATTAGGTGAAGGATTATTACAATAAATAAAATTTATTTGATTTCTAAAATAAATATTTATATCAATAACTTTGCAATAAAAACTGCATGTAGCAGCATTCGAGTTAATTGTTTCATTGACATTGTGCTCCTAAGTATTGGCATTATATTGGCATATTTTTATCTGCGTGAAGAAGTGAAGAAGTTTTAAAATGCAGAAAGAATAGCACTAAATGGCGATTTGCTGAATGTATAACATTTAGCCATGGTGAAAAAATTATATCATCATGACGGATGAGTCATTTAGATGAACGTAAATTTCCCCTGCAACAATTTTGCTGAAACGGGAAAGTGTGACACTTCCTCCAGTCGTTTTTCTTTAATGGGGTGTGGTCATTATGGTCATTCTGACAGGATATGTGTCAACTCGCGTGTTTTTATCAACTTTTAATGAATTACTTTAATCCGGGGATTATTTCTCTAAAGAGTTACAAATTAACTAGTTTAATTAGTAAAAGCAGGAAAAGAAATTTAGTTTGAAAATAAAGTTACAAAGAAGTATAGTGTTTAGCAAAATAAAGAAATATATATATTACGGTAAATTAATCAATTGGTGATTATATATAATTAGCAATGATTATTCATAATTTCAAATAAGTTCCATAATTATTATGAAAAATTGCAGGTAATTATACATAATCACTGGATTAATTACCTTTAGGTAATATTAATATAATTTTATACATTGTTTTTGAAATAGTAATGTTTTATCACCATTATAAAATACTTAGCAAAAGTATTAGTGAAATCGTTTTCAAACAATGCGAATACCGGTACTTCTTCATTTTAGCACCCTACTGTTGCCACTACGAAGGCATTGGGTTTTATACATACTTTTGGCTTAAAATATGTGCATAATATTATTAAACTAAAAAGGTATTTACTAGGACCGCAAATATTAGTTTTGTAGTTTGTAGTTAGTCAGTGTAATTTTGTAACATTCGCGCTGACTTGAAGATATAATCTTGACTTGATCTATTATTTTTTAAACTCAAATAAGCCTAATAAAATACACATGAAATACTTAAGTGTATACAATTTTTTTATTGTTTTTATCTAAATTGATTGCTTCTATAATTTTATTACTGTTAAAAATCATATAATCCTATGCACGATCCGGATTGGTTTTTATAAACACATAATTTATTAAATGTAAATATATATATATAATTTGAACCTTAAACGATGCACGAATCAGACATTTTTGGGAAAATATATGCTGGTAAATATAAAAATCTTAACGTTTAACTAAACGCTTAGGCATCATCCATATAAATAGACGTTGGAAGAAATTGTTCGTACCATTACCATTTATCATATTTTAAAAATACTAGTATTCCAGTAATCAACTTGTGACTACTTTACTGCATGTGACCAATCTACAAAAGTCTTTCCTTTGTAAGGTTATAGGGATTATAGTATTTGGGATACAGGACATGGCTTAATAAAGATGATAGGATTTGGGATTATGGGACATGGCGTATAGGGATTATAGAATTTGGAATTATAGAACTTGGGGTTATAAGGATTATTGGATATGTCATTATGAAGATTATAAGATTTGGGATTTTAGAACATGGAGTTGTAGATATTATAAGTCTTTGGATTATAGGACATGTTATAATAGGATTTGGAATAATAGAATTTGGGATTATAGGATTTGAGATTATAGGATTTGGGGTAGTAGGATATGGGATTATAGGATTTTGTCCCATATCCTATTAATTAACTATAGGCATCTAAAAATTGTATAGGATTGAAATTAAATTAAAGTTGTAATCAATTCAGAATACAAACAATAAAAATAATTGCATACTCTATAAGTATCTCATGGGTATTCTATTATGTTTATTTGGGGTTAAAAAATAATATATCAAGCCTTTATAAGTGATTATCCTGCAAAATCTTTATAACTTGTTCATTTCTTTAAATTTAGTTCATGGAGTGGTTCTGAAATAATACTAATTTTTTTTTGTTTCATAATACTTATTTGAGGCAGCACTGTGCAAATCAAATTTCATTTCCAAGCCATTGCAGAAAAATGGTTTGAATCCTGACACCACCAGCCCTATTTGAAATGCTGGCTTACCAGTACGTTTCCACTTCTTTATTTTCCCAACGAATCGCCGCGCGAGATTCAATCCCGTCATTCAAGTCAGGGATTGAGTCCCTTTCAAACCCTCCCCCTTCGCTGACACCGAAAACCTTTCCTGGAAAGCTTGTTTTATTCAGCGCCGGAATTCCAAGTACTTCGACAATTCCTATTCTATCAATACTCTCCAAGAGTCTCTTGCGTTGCCCACAAACACATAAATTCCGGCTTGTCTAAGGACCTCCTTTATTCCGGGCCCATAAATATTAATCAGTATTTGTAGTTGACAGCTGAGGGAAAGGGCCCGCTTTAATGCCGGCGTGAAGATTCAAGTAAAAGGAAATCTTAAGTCGTGTCTTTCTTAAGGTCCAGGCGCTGTGAAATGAGTTTAAACGTTACATTCTGCAGCCTTTGTTGGCCAACTAATTTTTTCTTTAACCTTTAGTTGACATTGTAATTTGAAGGAGGATAGTTCGATTGATGGATAAATATTGATTCTTTTTTTCAATCGGAACTGAAAGAATTCCATTGCTTCATTCGATTGTCAATAGTGTGGAGAAATTTTTGATTTTGAAGTTTGGTATGGAGAAATGTCACAAGTCTTTGGGAATATAATCATCAGAGAAGATTCTACAGGCCTTTTTTTAACCTTAAATTTAGGAATTACTTGAAAATATAATCATCAGAGAATATTCTACAGACTTTTTTTAACCTTAAATTTAAGAATTTCTTGAAAATATAACCATTAGAGAATATTCTAATTGCTTTATTTAATATTTAAATTTAAGAATTTCTTGAAAATGCAATCATCAGAGAAAATCCAATAACATTTTTATAACCTTAATAATTACCTAACATATAATATTTATATGTTATTATAATCTTTTATATTTTTATAGCATTTTATAACCTAAGAATCTCTTTGACTTCTAATTAAGGGTACTTTCTTTTTGGAATCATAATTTTTCTATTTGGACCATATAAGAACAACAATGGCATTTCATAAATTGAAACCTATGTAAGAGATTTGACTTTTAAATTCACTGCCGTTTTCACTTCAACACGGATTTAAATATAATAAATTGTGTAACTTCATTTATGAGACAAATATAAGGGTTTTTTTTTTTACATCTTTATTCTACATCATTACAGTTCACTGGTTTCTTTATTATAAATTGATATGAATAGATTATATTATTTTATTATAGATCTTCATTATATTATATTATTATACAGGTTCATAGAAATCTCATTTTGCATTAATAGAATACTTGGAATCTAATGGATAGTATTACATTGCTTTACAATCGAAAGTAGTCGATATTAGAAAGGTTGATAAAACTGGACATTACATTACAAATATTAATCTCAAAAATACATATGCAGCAAAGTAAATTTGATTCTGGATAGCTTAATTAAAAAAAAATGTTTAAACATGCTATGGAGAGCATTCAAAAGAAGTTTTGTTTGTTGCAAATAGTATTTCTTCCATCTAAGTTTTATTTTAATAATTAAGAAAAGTGACGGCCATTTTAAAAACATACACTTGAAAACTGATTAAGCAGCTACATATATTTCATTCTCCCAAATTCAGAATTGCCCGTGTATATAATTTTCAGAATTTAAACTGTATTGAACAATTTTCGATTAAAATATTTCGTAGCTTGTATCATTTAAATAGTCAGTCCATTTTAAGAATCTTATTTTGCAGAAATACTGATTGATTTCAGATAAATATGAACTCTGGTAGCAATATTAAAAATAAATACTTCCAAAAAGTAAATATATAATAATTCGGTTATTCGAAAAGTTGTTAATTATTCCGGCCACTAGGGGAAAAAAAGCACCTCAATTTCGATTCGATCTGTACGAATGAATTTATTGACAAACGAAATACGCCCGATGTCATTTTTCGAAAGAATTTTAGTTTTCCACTCTCCAATATATGGACGGAATATTCGAAACTTCTTTAATTTTAATGAGTTTCTAAATAAGATATAGATTTCCAATAACATAATTTAATTCAGAATTCTTAATTACTGCTTCATTTAAAGGAACCAGATTACATAAATAGTTCAATACGGCATGTCTTGTAAATAAACTAAAGTATTGTCAATAATTAAAATGTAAATAATTAAATTTTTAGCAAATCATTTATTAAATAAACATTTATTTGATATCTTTGTTTTAGCAAAAGTAGATGAATCAAAAATTGCTCATGCATTTTTTCTTATTCCATTGCTCATTGCTATGGGAATAATTCAAAAAATGGCTTTCTAAATCATTATCATCAAAAATATGTTCGAAATATTACATTAGTTTGAAAACAATGAATTATTTATTTTTCATTTCTTAATTATAAGTTTTTGCATTACATATTTAAAGAAAACAAATATTGTTCTTGTAATTGGTCTAATGGATCCTTACAACCCTACATAAATATTTATGAAACTTCTACAAAACTATAAAAATTGCTGAGATGTGTAAATTCAGGTGTATTCAATTTTTTGAAAGAATATTTTTAATACTCCTAAGCTATTTGCTTTGCACCGAGATTTTATTAAATACTTCAAATATGCCTGCACAAAATTTAAAATATCTTATTTTAAATAAATTGCAGGAAACATTTTTTTTTAAATTTTATATCTCAGTGTGAATGAAAGAAACTGATTTGGACAGCCAAATGATCAAAATTAAAAATATCGATATGATTCATAACCTGAATTTATATAATTTGCGACATAAAACTGTATTTTCTGACAAATGCATAGAAATAATTTGCTTATACTTATAAAGCCACAGGGTATTCAATTGCAAATTTGAGTGAATCGCCTAATGAAACCTCACATTGATCTTTCCTATCATTCTAAATATGATCCATTTCCTCAAAATTACTTCCACACTGTATAATAGAAGGACCCTAAAAAAACTTGGGCAAACTTAAACGTATAAAACTACGTTTCAGGTTAAACAACCAATTGAAAGTTATTCGTTCTTATTTGTTTTTGAACTCTTACCAGAGAAAATATTACGCTGCATCAACAAAATAGTACCATGAATAATGATAGCGATTTCTTGTAAAACTTTAAGGCACAATCGAGTGCACACAGTACTGTCAAATCACTTCTTGCCACATGTAGTTAAAGCTATGGTTGTCCAATTAACAGGATCATTCTTGGAAAATCATCTATTTTCCAAATCTTTCTTATCCGTTTATAAAAGAAAAATAATTTTTGATCGTTGATTATACTTTTAAAGATATTTATCTGGACATGCAGATTTTACTATCTCTTTCTGAAATGCATAAATAATATTCATTATGGTACACTGAATTAATATAAAAATCTTTCATTATTGCCTTCTAAAATATTTTATTTGATTGAAGATTTAAGAGGAAGCATGAGGCGTTTATTCAGACATGATATTGTCCAATCATTTTTTTTATATGGCACCTACATTTATTATCTGGGCATGCGTCATTCAGTGTTACTTTCTTTCATGAAGGGCGTTTATTTAAATCTTCTAAAGACACTCATCGTGTTACTTCTGAACTGGAATAACAATCTTTTATTGTTACTTTGTAAAATAATTCAACAATTCATCAAACAATTATATATATATATATACAAACGTATAAAAATCAAGTTAAATGGAAAAACAGAAGGAATATATATAAACAGGAAGAATATATATATATATATATATATATATATATATATATATATATATATATTGGAATTATGTATATAAAAATGTGATAATAAATCATCATATAATGTTTCACAAATTTCACTCGATTTTTTTCCCTTTATGTAATTTACTTGTAAAATAATTTCTTAATTTAGTATTAAGAAACAACACCATCTGCTACTTTTTGGAATGCAAAATATTATCAATATATTTATCTTTCAATAAACCAAGCAGAGGCTATCAATTCCATCTAAAAATTTTATATTTACACTAACAGTGAAATACTGACGTGCCAGAAAAGATTGTGAAGTCCGTAATCTTACATTTATTTATTGACTTTCTATATTTTTTTATTGAAAAAAGTTTGTTCATATTCCTCTAGGATTACATAGCTCTTCTGGCAATGGTTTATTTGTTCTATCTTATCTCCTCTATTCTTTGAAAGAAATCTGTTGATTTATTTTTATTTGATTCTTGAAATGAAAACTCAATATGGGTTTCGAAATGCTGGATCTGAAATACGAAGAGTAAACTTGTTTTCTCTAAAGATTTACTAACAATGTGATCTGAGGATTTCAAGCTGAAATTCTGGAATTTTCGAGAGAGGAGAGACGTGATTTTCGAAAAGTTATTGATCGATTATTTCAGTTTTCACTGCCATTCCTTTGACCTAAAAGGAAAAAAAAATATTGCAGATTATACTGCTTAATCCAATGAAAACCATATTATTTAAACGTTGAAAGCACATTTATTAAAATTGTTTCTTTTTCTGTGATTATCTATAAATGAATTGCAATGACATATATAGAAATTACTATTGAAATAAGAATTAAAATAATTAATAGTAAATAAACTTAAGAGGTTTCTAATATTTTGAAGAAAACTAAGCTTCAAAACAGAAATGATTCTTCATATTCTTTCTGTGTTGAGACATTTTTATTTACTTTTAGATTTCTCCGAAAAATTCAACAGAATTCTCTAATCGATATTGTCATTCAAATCTTGATGTGATCGGAAACATAAATATTCTGGATAACAAAACGCTGTATCTGCATTTTCAGACCTAAAAATACAGTTAACGTATCGATTAAGCTGAATTTTGACTCCATACCAGTAGTCGGCAAGTGAATTTGAGAAAAAAAAATCAGTCTTCCATACTATTTATTTAATCTAAAAAATTTTAAAAAAATTTTTTTGAATATAAAGATTCTATAAGAGCACTAAAAAGATCCTGTTAAAAATAAAACTATTCTGAATAAATTTATTATTATTTATATTTAAGTACTTAAAATTCTACAAAATCAAATTATTATTTGTTCATCTTTCAAAAAAATTTTATAAACGTTTCTATCCATATAATATTACTTGCTCAGATTTCGATGAATCTCAATTCTTTTGACAACAAAAGAATTTTTGGACATAACAGTACTGATGATAATAGTTTCGAGACATTTTCATTTTAAATGTTCACTTTTTTATGTTTTTGTTTAAAGAATTGATATATTTTATCATAGTACATGTATTTCTGACTTTAAGAAAGCTATTGCTCTTTAAAATTTCAATGAGCAATTGTAATGAAAATATTTTGTTACTTATTTAAATTAAAGAACCTAATATTTACACACACACACACACACACAAACATACCGCACACGCACACACATACAGCACACGCACACACATACACACATACAGCACACACACACATACAGAACACACACACACATACAGTACACACACATACAGCACACACACACACACACACACACACACACACACACATATATATATATATATAGCCAAATTTAGAACTTCTGAGTCAGATGGTTTAGTCTATAAAGTGGCAACACACAAAAGGCATTAATTTTTATTAAGATCAACGATAAAAATGAAAGTAATTTTTCAGTTTAATTAATTGAATAAATTATTAGAAAATCGAGAAGCTTCATTTCATTTCAACAAAGAAAAGAAGAAAAAAAAATGAAATCTGCTATCGCAAATTTCAAGTTGTCATGTGAGAACATTTTTTTTGGTGAATTGCTTAGAGCTAGAAAGTGATATTTGAAACTCAGAATCGAAATCGAGTCGTTTTGCGTTGAACATTGATAGTTGTGATTCAGAATCCAAATGGACACGTTCTGTGTTTGAATTTGAATGTTGCGATTGAAAATCTGCAACACGCTGCATACGTTTACGCTGTCTTCTTTCCCGTTGTAGAGCTATTTTACGTTTATGTTTAATTCAATCAACTTCTAATTTGAAATTTTCACCATTCGTTTTTGTTGTTTGAAGGTTCTGTCTTTGAAGTTTCGGTAAAAAATATCGTTCGACTCTATTCATCGAGACAAGTGTTTAGATGGGTCGTACTCGTCTCTATGTTGCATAGAAACCGAGATATAACAACTTCCGGTTTGACTATAAGTTGACGTTATCGACATCCCGTGACCCATAGGAAATCTATGGTATCGATCCGACATTGATTTGACCAATATTAAACAAAATTCGTACTGCGCATGCGCAATAAATTCAAAATTTTGGGGTCCTAGAGGACCTCCCTGGGGTACTTCTAAGTGAAATCCCCATGCCTCTAACATATGTTGTTTACGAGATATAACGAAAATCATCTGCTCATGCGCAGTAGAGGACTCCATGGGGGATTTTCTATACTTCCGTAGAATTACAATGGTGAAAACCCATTGTCTCTAATATATATATAGTTTACGGGATATAAAGAAAACCATCTGCGCATGCGCAATAGATGACTCCATGGGGGGGGGTCTTCTATAGTCCTATAGGATTACAGTGGTGAAAACCCCATGTCTCTAACAGCAGGTGAACCATTTAAAAATACATCTGCGTTCAAAGAAGCAAACATAAAAGTAATGCAATACTGGTAAAAGCAGGTAAAGTAGATGAAGATGAATATTGCCATTTATGCTTTATTCATTGCCTACGCGATTTCGAGCTTCAATTATTCGTTGCCTTCAATTTTTCAAAATCCCGTAACGAAAACAACATCATATTCCCACATGATAAAAATGTAATTAAAATGTCAATATGAAATTTTCTGTATAAATTACAGTATGTTACAGTAATGTGATTATTTTATTCCATATAAAACTACAGGGTGTTTATTTAGTCCCGGACACATTTTGATGTTTAATAACTCATAAAATAATAAAGATAGATTAAAATTAATAACATAAATGGTTAAATAGACTCAAAAAGTTTCATTACCCTTGTCAATGAACTTCCACGTGTGCCCCCTTCGTCGCACGGAGTATATCAAGTCGATAGTCAATTTCACGCCAGGTAGCGGCTAGCATGTCAGCATCCACAGAGCCTATTGCGGTTGTAATTCTGGCTTTTAGGTCATCAATGTTCGACACTCTCCTCCTGAAAACGTTGTCTTTTACAAACCCCCAAAGGAAAAAATCCAGCGGCGTTATGTCAGGTGATCTGGGTCGCCAAGGAATTGGACCTCCTCGCCCAATCCATCTTCTTGGAAAATGGTCATTAAAAGAAGTACGAACGCTGGTAGCCCAATGAGGTGGCGCACCATCTTGTTGCAAAAAGACATGTGGCCGAAGCTCTACTAGTTGTGGAAATACGAAGTTTTCCAACATGTCTAAGTATACGACTGATGAGACCGTCTTTTCTGTAAAAAAGAAAGGCCCAATGAATCGGGCATTAGTCCGCACTACACATTAACCTTTGGGGAATCCCTTTGTGCCTCACGGTATTCATGGGGGTTTTCAGATCCCCATATGCGCACATTATGGCGAATAACAATGACAGAAACATGAAAGGATGCTGTGCTTTATCTTGTGGTGTATGGATTCTCCTTAATATCCGCTCGAATAAAACATCACATACAAAAGTACTACATAGAACAAACACATCAAAAGTAAACATAACATTGCAATAGTTGCCAAAAACAAAAGAGAGACAAATGCAATTAATAAGCAGACGATATTTAGAAAAGTACAGATATTTAGACTGGAAAAGGAAATTATCTGAAATTAACCACACACGCAGACGATATTTACAAAAGTAAAAATATTCAAACCTGAAAAGGAAAATATATGAGTTATTCCATCAATAAAAGCCATAAGTTTGTTTATATCTTCAATATTTTATGAGTTATTAAACATCAAAATGTGTCCGGGACTAAATAAACACCCTGTATTATAATACTTATTCAAATGTTTGTTCTTTGATATGTTAATGTAGAAATTAAATGAAATTACAAAATTAGAATTTCCAAAATCAAAATGACTCCCGTTTGTATGGGGATTTTTAATGAATTCATTTCTAGTTATAAAATAAGATAGAATTTTATTATCTCATAAGATTTTATTCTTTTCTTGCCAATAAGTTAATATGACAGTTTGCAGAATTCTTGATTTTTTTTTTCCTTCACATATTGCAACGTTTAATTTCGCTCGATGAATTAAATAGTGTTAACATAATAAACAATATTCATTTTAAAAACACGTTTTCAATATGATTTAATATATGTTGATAGATTCAAAGGAAAAATGCATGTAAAAGAATACCGGATATGATTTCTTTTACAGCAAAAATTTCATTAAAGCGTGATGAATGTATTATAGTTTCATAAATAATTTTCCTTTGGAAAATAAAATATTTGACATAAATTAGTCTTTAAATAAATGAATCATGGATAATAATTTAAATGTTAGATTATTTATATATTCTTTCCACAATATAAAAAAAACATGTGAAAAACTTATTATCCTTTAATTAGGCATCTAATGAAGAGAAAATCTGTATTTTTTAAGAGGCGTCTTGATGAAGAAGCATTCAATGTTTTTTTTTAGATCATTGGTGTATAAGATAGTTTATCTTAACGATATCCCTTAGAATTATTTATTCCTTAATTATATTTGGATATATTATTACATTTACAGCAATCCTTACTACACATTGACTATCTTTTAGGTGATTGCAATCTCCACCGATAAGCTATAAGAGGGTAAATAAATTCTAGCAAGCGATATAAAGATTATACCATCATGTAGTTAGGAGAAAATTCTGGTAGCAAAGATCTTTATTCTAGCTAGTAAAATATTTAATTATATTTATCTAAATAATAAATTATATTTTTTATTGATCTGTGAAGAATCTCTTCATGATGGTCTTATGAAGAGTTCTCGCGTATATGTTTGTATGATGCTGAGTTCGAAAACATATAACAATGCAATTTCCATCATGTATAACTGAATCTGAATTCCAGGATTACGCACCCTTCTTACGGCTAAAAAGTTTCAAAAGGTGTCATCCTCATCAAGTATCATATATGCACTTTCAAGTAGTAAATGTAATATAGTAATTTAATGCAATACAATTTCAATAATTTCATGTTATCAAGCAGTTTTCTTAGCAACCTACTAAATTTCCTGAAATTTCTTAGATCCGTTATTTAAAGTTATATCAAAATATAATGGTGATACAATTGAATTGAATGAAAATGAGCTCGTGTTTATGTCAGCAGATTGATATTATTTTAAATATTGCACGGGAAAAAGTAAAACTAATTTATAGATAAATAATTTTATTCACGATTATTACATTGTAATTCAACTTGTTGCTTACAATTATTATTGCTAAAATACAATTACTATTACTAAAACCTTAAATGAGAGGAATTATTAGTTTCTGAGTTAGCATGCTAAAGTTGCAAGATTTAGATATAAACAATCTTTTGAAGCAAATGAAATTATAATTTTGGTTCCTTTCTGAGTCTCCATGAAGATAATTATGTGTGAAATGTTTAATTAATGAATTTAAAAGACCTAATTACATGAACAATTACCCATAATTACTCTCTCTTGTATACTAACGAGTTCTACAGCTGATCGCACTTGATATTTGAAAATGTAATGCCTTCAAGATTATTATCGTAATGGACATAATTTATATCCTAACTTAGCAGTCTCTTAAAATGTTTATTACGAAAATTACATATCTTTCTTTCCTATTCGAAACATTATGAAGCTATCAAAATTAACTCATCATTAACAAGCGATTTATGTTCTGATGAAGTATTCGGATAGTATTTCATATACTAAATAATTATTTTATTTCAAATATTTTTCATGTTCAGATCATTATAAAGTTATCAAAATTAATTCATGATCAAAAAACGATTTGTGTCCTAATGAAGTATTCGAACAATATTTTATGTACTTAATAATTATTTTATTCCAAATGAATATAACACTTTTTTTCAATTTTGATTTTCTTTAATATTTACTACTTAGTTTAATTTAAACTCCCGTAGTTTTCTAAAAACAAAAAAAAATTAAAAGCTGTTTGTAAATTAATTCTAAATTTTAACTGTGTAAGTTAATAAATTTTAAAATAATAAGCAAAAAAAAAGAAATAAGGTGAAAAATAAGTTTACAGTTTTAAATTTGATTATTTAAAAAATAGTAAAAAATTATTTGTATTAAATACATAGTTGCAAATTGATGTGTTGCACTTAAATTTTTTTTTTTACTATAATTTAAATTTCTTATGGAGAAAATGCTTCATAAAATTTCATATATAAATAATGATAATAATTTAATTTGGAATTCTGCCTAATTTACATGTATTTTTAGTATTTCAAAATTAAAAATCAAAAAGCTTTATGATGGGAATTCAATGCTAAAACGCTTTGTTCTATTCATATATGGTATATATAATAATGGCCCATGTAAATGTTTAAGGATAAATAATTTTCAACACATCCTTGGAATTTTTCAAACACTGTTTATGCAATTATATAAAAGAAAGAAAAAAATTCGAAGTTATTCAATTTTATAAAATTTTGGCAGGCATAGTTCCATTATTTTACAATTTAATAAGTGTTATGCAAAATGCCTTAAAACTTAAAATTTTAAATACTTTAAAATAAAGTTAGAATTTTTATTATATTTTTGTGTTACAAATAATTAAACAACAAGCAGATCAATATATCATCTAAGCATTTAAAAAAATGATAATGACAAACAGATTAAACATTATAAATAGTTATCGCATAATGCAGTTTAATGCATCAATTTCAAACTAAATTACAACTGTGTGGTACAGAGGTATGCTTGTTTTTGTGCATATGGTTTTTATAACAGCTTTGAATATATTAATTAAAAAGAAGAAAAGCTAAAAAATTAAATAAAGCAAATTTAAATATTATAAAGTTAGTTTGGAATAGACAATATTAAAAATTTCTCAAAGTTTTACCAAAGGGAAATAAAATAAAACTTTCAGAATTATCTTGAATATTGGAAGAATTAGTCACAGCTTATCCGCATACACACCGGAACATCTCTTTATCAAAAGCATTATTTTCAATTACTTCAAGATCATTTGTTTATATAATCTCAGAAAAATCCCGGTATCATATACAATTGAGTAATTACAAGGGAGAACCAAGATTTATCGCCGCATTTTGAAAGGAAGAGCCCGAAGAATTTCCCGCAGAGATCTGGGAAAAGAGTGTGGAAAATACCATCTCGCGAACGCATTTTTCAAAGCCTCCAACTAAAAAATGAGTTCTTCGTCCCTCCCGCTACCACTTTGTTCCGTGTATACGTTCCAGTAACTAAATATACTTTTTCCAGATCGATTTTTGTACGTTTGCACTGGTGGGTGAAAGGCGTGAGATTTCTTGATCAGGGCGAAATTAACAAGAAAGTGCTGAATTGGAAATTTATCAGCAAGTGTGCGGGTAAATATTTTTCTGAAACGGCCTGGCTTTTTTTTTTTTGTTGTTGCTGCCTTCTATTTGGAAGGAATGAGAAGTTCGGAAGATGAATTCGATTGATTATTTAATGGGTTTGAAGGGTTTTTTTTCTCTCCTCGGAAATTAAAGGTGTTTCGAACCAAAGTTTGATCGCTTGCGTTTAATTGGGTAAAACAGAGAACAAGAATGGAATGCGTTTAATCATGTTGAGTGTTGATGAACATTTTCTAATCTTTTCGCTTACAAAGCAATGGTGGGGGAAAAATGCTGATTACTGAATAGTTTTCAAAGGAAATGCTTTTGAAATTTACATCTGAGAGACTTTTTGCATTTAAATGCCATTAAAAAAATTGTAAATTCGGCAAATGTTAAATTTGATAAGAGTTATGAAGCTAAAAATCAATAATACGAGCATGTTTAAACGCATTTAAGATGATACAACTAGGAAGTATTTTTTTAATTAAAAGTATTATCTTGAGAGTTAAACATTAGTAGAAAATAACCCTCTTAAACATAAATATCCATCTATAATAAATTGGCGAATTTTGCAGAAAATTAAAAAAAAAATGTCTGACAAATAGAAAAACTAAACACCTTATGTTTAAAACTACTGAAATTTAATAATTGCAATTAATTATTAAATTCGTTTATGAGTAAAGATTTAGGGTAGAACTCATATTCGTTTTTTATGTCGTATTACATAACTTTAACTTATGTCCTTTGTTAAAATCCAAAAAAATCCCTGTCTTTTGCATATTTCCTTTTTTTTCTGATGCATCTCCTGATAATATATATTGATTATTTTTCATGGCAATTAAATTTCTTACGAGATTATTATTTTAAATGCAAGTTTTTAATAGCATGGAAGGTCAAAGAATTGTGCACTTTGTGTCAGGTCTGCTTATTATACATATGCATTTGATCGATTATCTAAAGGCAATATTTTCTGGCATTCATACCACACTGTCTTGGTTGACCATTGACATCTTCATTGAATATGCGCCAGGCAATATAGATGGCAGATATTTTATGAAACTAATAGTTTGAAATGAAGAGCTTCCATTCTGAAAGTGCAAATCTTACTAGCAGTCCGCGTATTTATTTTAATTATAAAGTATGTTTGAAAAGTATGCTTTAATTATAAAGTATGTAAAGTAAAGTGTGTGAATTATAAAGTAAGTAAAGTAAAGTATGTGATTTATAAAGTATGTAAATTAAAGTATGTGAATTATAAAATATATAAAGTCAAGTAAATTATAAAATATGTTTGAAAAACATGCTTTTATTATAAAATATGTAAAGTAAAGTATGTGAATTATAATGTATATAAATTTAATTATAATTATGTAAAGTAAAGTATGTGAATTATAAAGTATGTTTGAAATTATAAAGAATGTAAAGTAAACTATAAATAATGTAAAGTAAAGTTAAACATAAAGTATGTAAAGTAAAGTGAATTATAAAGTATGTTTGAAACTATAAAGAATGTTTTTCTACTCTCTAATAAAAACGTGGTAAATTTTTTAAGAACATCTAAATTGTGACTGCATTTTATATATTTATTTTCCAGACAGACTTTACTAGAATAAAAGCAAATATATTCCATTACTTGATTTATCCCTTGTATATGGAAAAGAAAAAATCATAACTCTTGCGCTCCGTTGTTCGACTCTCTCATGAAGTAGGAAAAATCGCAACCATCCCAACGTCTTGGAATTCAAATAAATCCTGGCGTTGTTTATCGCAGCATTCATTCTTCCGTTAAGAGAGATAAGAACACATATCCTTACATTTTTCAAATAAATGTAATCTAGTGGAATATTCAACCTATGTACCTCTCTTTCAAAATATTTACGGAGCATTTTCTTCCCCATGATTTATGTTTTCAAGCTCTCCTCCTGTGCCATCTGCAGACGAAGAGGCTGCATTTTGCGAACTGGAACATCTATCTCCAGAAAATGCAGCTTTCGAGAACACCATTGCCACGAAAGCTGGTGTAGTCCATGTAAATTATTACATTGTGTTCGCAGAAGCGAAAATAAAACTTTTCGTTTATTGGATACTTATGCTGCAGCTAGTACCTTGTGTTACGATTCCACTCTGGTGTACGGAATGTTCATAAAAATGCATTTAGTGGGAGAGTTTAGGCTCTAATGCGGGAGCTCGTTTTGTTTCTTTCACATTTCGTCTTCATTTTCCTCCTCGCAAAAAGGAGAAATTCCGAATCATTTAGGAGAACTTTATAGCTTCTAAATAGTTTTTAGAATAAATTACCCTTAAAATATTTTATTATTCATGGAGGAAAGGAAATAAGAAGGTACTTTTTTCCTCTTCAGTGGCTTATGGATGCAGAAAAGATGTTTCAAGAAAACAGTGAAGATATAAATGAAGATATATGTTAAGAATTAAAAGAAAAATAAACGGGTTA
>JAPMOR010001388.1:126778-223035 GCA_026543865.1 Argiope aurantia
TTGCTCAAAAATATGTCTGAATAATATGAAAGAAATCGATGTTCCATATATAATAGAATTTTAAAATCATTGCTTATATTTCCATAGTGGATATTCTTTGAGCCTTCCGGATATATTCGAAACTCATCTGAAAATTTCAAACTAATTACTAATCATTTCAATGTGAATAATTTAAAAACCTTCTGCTCTTAAAAATCACAGTAGGAAAATAGGAACTAATTATAAGATTTTTAAAAAATATTTTCAAATGCAATCGAATATATAGATTTCTACAACCCGTGATATTTCGGTAGCAAACCTTTCCAAAAAAGAAGCATCTAACTCCTGAAATCCAAATTTATTGGCCCCAAGTGAAAAGCGAGCCCCAAATTGCCTTTTTTTATTTCCTCCTCCTCTCTCTCCAAGTGTCCTCTTGCCTTTCAAATTAATGAGAAGCCAAAATCCAGTACACTCTTGCAACCACCAAATCAATACGGCAGAGGTATATTTAGACACCACTTAACGTATTCGAAGCGGGGGCTACCGATTTAAGCCCCTTTTAAGCAGAAGAAGAAAGTTCCTGGGGCTGTCTTCTTTTTCCGCGGCTGATGAGTTTTTCAGTGTCGGGCCTCTGCCTGTGACCTATTTCCTTAGAAAATAAAAGTAATCGAGAAAGATGAAAGGTAAAAAAGAGGGTGACAATGATGAAAAGGGTTCTCGGAGTTGGTAAAAGCTCTTAATCCCCAAGGAAATAGGTATAAATATGCTAATGCTAGAACATCAAAAGGTACAACCTTATGAAGGTTTGGTTAAGATAAGTTAGATGGAGAAAAAATAGTTTAAAAAAATGACAGTTTCGAAGATGAAGGTGTAAAAATTAATTTGATGAAGGAAGCCTTCTTATTCGTTAATGGCTTCTTGGGAAAAAAGCTTTGCAGTTTTAAATAATTAAAATTTGTTTTTTGAATGCTGTTGAGGTGTAAAAAGTATCATAAAAGTTTACAGAAAAATAAATACAGTCGAAATTTAGGGTATTGAAAATTCCTATGCATTATATATATACTTTTTTTTCAGAAATCAAGGATTTTCAATTGAAACACAGCTTTTATATATGAGATGAAATTTCTATATAACGAATAATTAATTTCTCATAAAACATTATTATTATATTTTAAAGGGTTTTTCCATAATCTATTTCACTGATTTTCATTGTGATAGAAATTATTAGCCTGTCATTAATTAAAAATACTGTGATTAATGTGGCCTGTCGTTGATTAAAAATAAGCAATAGTTTCTTCCTAGTGAATGGTATACTATTCCCAACTCCTTTTGTACTAATGTTTCTATGTACGAACGATAATTTTACTTTGTATTCCATTATGATTTAGATTTCCTGTAGTCAACCTTTTATTTGGTTTAGTTCAAAATTTGATTAAAATCTATATTTCAGATGTTAAGTTTGTTTATCCAATTTTAATCAACTAGTTGTTTGTGTTTTTCAGTCAGCGACTTCATTTTTACTCGAAACACACATATAGACTTCCTTTCAGTGGATTTCATCTTAAATTTCATTGAAATCAACAAATTTGGTCTCAAGTTCTCCTGTCAAGTTTTAGCGTTTTAGGTCAAAGCGGTTTTGAATTATCTTGTCAATAGTCAGACAGAAATTATACCAAAAATATGTTTTTCGATCTCAAGCAAGTCTCAAACATTCGAATATTTTTAAGATAAAAGATTTATAGAAATTTTTTAAATCTAAGATTATAATATTCCTTTTATAATTCGTATGGTAAAAAATAAAAATGAAATAAATGTTGGTTTAAAAGTACATAAAAATATAAAAGTGTATAAAATTACTGGTGGATCTCTGTATATGTAATAGCAACCGTCGTACATATAGATAAATCACTTGAATAGTAAATTTATAATGTAAGACAAACTGGTTAAATAACTTGTTGGCGATGTCTGGAGTAATAGAATTAATATGTAACCAGCCCAATGGATTCTCCTGAGGTTACATTATTGTTTCTAAATTCTCTCACATTTAATTTCAAAGTATCAATAAATTCTGACTAGCTACCGATGTCTAAAATGCATCAAATTAGTTTTCGCTTTCCCTTTATAGACATGATATCCAAATTTTAGCTGTTTGAAAATATGTATGATAAAAGTTAGTTGAGTTTCATATTTAAAGAATTTCAATAATTTCATTCTCGGGTTTCGGCACCAATATGTTGAATATCAAGCGTGCTTATATCCTTTAGTCCCTCAAATATGTTACTAAAACAGCAGACGGAATATAATGTTTTATTTATAAGATGCATTTACAAGAAGAAACTTAACCACGTCGAATTCTGGGTATTCTAATATTTTCCTTTTGTGAAGAAAACGCGTTCTCTACGCTATTCGTAGGATTTAGCCTTTCGCTCTGTAAACATTCGGCAAATCTTAGATACTAAAAATATACATAAAATGGAAACCGATACCAATATTGATCTATCTGAAAAAACCATATTTTTAACAGTGTTTTATATATCTCAGAAAATAATAAATTCGGTACCGTGATTCTTCAATTCACTATGGAGAAATCTTCCCGATTCCTTTCCCGTACCCAAGACTATCACTTTCACAACTTAAGTGATAGACTCTTGTTTTAATAGTATAATGAGTCATCGATTGCTACATTATAGTTTTCTTTATCCTTCCTCATAGAGATCTTCTATTTACCTTGTAAATATTTTACACTTTCCAATTAATTTAATAGCCCGCAGCCGTCTGTTGAAAAGCAAACTTCTTCCACACCGCAACTTTATTTTTTAGTCACACCTACAACAAATACATTTACCCACCTCAAAATTTTCATTTTGTTCACAAAATTTAATATTTGCATTTGCAGACCTTTTATCCTGTGCAAATATTCTTTTGTTTTACGCGATTAATTTTACAGTGAGTTCTACATGGCAAATACCCAGCGAAGAAGAGGGAGAAAAAAATGACTGTTTGCTTTCTTTCCCGCTTTGTTTGCCTTCATGTCTAAGCAGAGAGGAGACTATCTGATGAAAATATTTTCCGTCACAGTTACTTTGGTGTTACACATGATACATTTTAAGCAGGAAATCCCTCCAGTATGAAAATGCGACATAAACCATCAGCCACACATATATTGTTCTCGTCATTAATTCCCTTTATATGTATAAACTTTGTAATTAACGGAATAGGTGATGTCACAAATAACTTCTGACTTCCGGATCATCCATATTCGGGGGACAACAAAAATTCTCATTCAGTGTAGAATTTGATGCGAGTAGAACAGGTGTAATTCATATCTAATTTTTTAAACATGTTTTTCACCTTGTGATTTAAAATTTCTATCTAACTATATATATTTATCTTTCTTACAATTAAGATAAAACAAATAAGTGAAAATCTTATTAGATAATAGTCCGAATCACAGATATAAATCATGGCAGATAACCGAGATTTTACTAGACCACAAAATATTATGATGCCTGTTTTTCCAAGTTATTTGAAGAACATCTCTCAAGTATTTATCGAAAGTTTTGCGATTCCATTGGTAAAGTGAATGGAAGAATTCAGAATATTTGAAGATTATGCATATATTTCGATTACAATGGCTGTAAAATACGTCAAATATACTAAAAAGTATGCAAGACTTTCCGGAACTGTTGTGATGTCACTGCAAACAAGAATATTATTTGTGAAGGCTGCTGTGTCTCCGTATTCATTAAAGAGTTCAACCCATATTAGAACAAAACTTCAGCAACACCAGAACAATTGTGTACCATTCTTACATTGTCGACATTCGTCCCTTCTTTAATATCTCTTCACTGAATATCTAACTATCTCATTTTTATTCAGTTCTTCTTACGAATCAACAAATTGTTCACATCTAAAATAGAGCATTATTTGCACAATTCATGAAATTAATTCAGATTTCTTAAGTTCACCTATGGAACATAGACTGGAAAAGACTGGAAAAGATATAAGTAGAAAGGACAACTATAGAACGTTTCACAGATATCATAAGGTGGCATATTTGTAAATGTTTATACTGAATGTTTTTAAAAGTATTTCATAGACAATATTATATAAACCAAATTTCAGGCCGCTACTCCAAGGAAACCTTTAAATAGTGGGTCGACAATCCACCATATCTTATTTGATAATTCAAATATCATGTTGAATTAAAATTTCAAAGATATCTGCAATTAACTCTAATTGTTTCATTTGGACTGTGGTTCGTTATATGCTTGAAAATCGTGCATTGAAACTTTTGAGGCTTAAATATATTTTTATTATCTATCATAATAAATAACGCAAATCAATTGCTGATGATACCCTTTTAGTTTTCAAATTCAAAATAATTACACCCATGTTGATTTTTGCAGATTACAGGGTTTCGAACAAATTTAATCAAATAAATTATTTGTATTGTTCTTAAAGAAAAAAAAAAGGTTTATGTGTCATCAAATAATATGTACGATGTTTCAATACATGACATTAAAAACATTTGAGATAAAAAAAAATCATTTTTTAAACTCACTATTCCCCACTTATTCAAAAGAATAATAAAACATTTTCAAATGAAATATGTGTTTGAAATAAAGATTTCTTTAATTTAATATCAATTTCTGTAATTGGATGCGCGATACAGGCATCTTCTTTTATGTACGAATTTTCAAATGGTTTACTTTCATTGGATCAAAAAGTCCAATCACTGAAAAATGATTGGACAGCTTTATTTCCCATTTCCAGAAAACAATGATACAAAAATAACACAAAATTTATGCATCAGCAACACACGATATGTAAAGCACAATTGCAGCATTTAATTGAAAAGAATAAAAGCAACATATTTCCTTACTTCTTTCCCTACTTCCGACAAAATACACATACTAATGTCTCCCGCGTTACCTACATCCACTGTTTTTGTCTGAATTTTTCATGTTTCCTGGCTCACAACCAAAACAGTTTTTCCGTAAAAGTAAATAGAGGGCTAACTGTAAAGCACATCATCTCAGATGAGTGAAAAGGGCATCATTTCCACATTATTACTGCGTTGGCCTAGTGCTGATGGTCCAGACCCATATCAAGGGACGAGTCATTAGGTACACACGTTCGCGTGCGTTAGTATAAAAATTAGGTTTAGCACACGGAGGGAGATAAAATGGAGACAGAAAAGGGAGGAAACGTATCTCTAGTTATCAGTTTCTTATGCCGTCCCCAGATGCAATGATGAAAATGTCGTTTGGATCCCTGCAATGCTGCAGATACAATAATAGATGGCTTTGCAGAAAGGCACTGGGATTGTATGCGAAAGGAAACTATTCCAGCTCCTTCCCCGAATGTAGGTCTTCTTTCCGATAGGACAGGAAAAGAAAATATTTTCTGGAATGCCGAAAAAGTCAGGATATAAGTATCAGTGTTGAAATGGAATGTGAAAAATACTTGCTGTAGTGTTCCCTAAATAGAATTTTTAATGGTTAATAGATTTTTAATAATGGTAATTTTTAACTCAATTTCCAATTAAATATTTTTACATTGCTGATAAAACAATAAACATAAAAAAAATCTTCAAATGCATATTTTTGATAATTGTTGCCAAACGTTAAACTGTTTATTTAAATATCGGTGCTGAACTGGAATGTGAAAGATACTCGCTGTGATGTTACCTTATTTGCATTATTAATGGATATTACATCTTTAAAGATAATTCTAATTAAATATTTTTTTGCTTTATTGATATAATAATAAATATTTAAAAAAATCTTTAAATACATATTTTTTATAATTACTGCAAAAAATTAAAAAATCATTTGTATATTATCGCATAAATAAGAGTAACTAGCATTCGCTGTGGCTCACTCGATAGGGTATATCATGTGAGATTAGTTGGTCCGTGGTTCGAATCGCAGCCACTATGATTTATCCAAAGGCAGAAATTATTTTATTCAAATTGTTATCTATCGTTTATCTAAGATCTGAAAGATTCTAGATCTTTCTTAAATATTCATTTGGATTGTTCTCTAACATTCTATAAATATATAAAAGCTGGGCCATAGCTCAATAGGCAGATTGGTTTCTACGTGATGCGAATCCCAGCTGCTGCGTTTCATCCAAAGACTGGAATCATTATATTTAAATTGTTATCTATTTTTTATCTAAGATCTGAAAAGATACAGATCTTTCTTAAAAATTCATACTGGATTGTTCTCGAACATTCTGCATGTGTATAAAAGCTGAGTCCCAATAGTGATGCGTAAGTTCTCAGTCTTGAGCTGTTGTGAGTCGCTTCGTTCTAATAAATCTTATTGTTTGTAAAACCACCGGCGTAGTTCTTGACATCTTCGCGACAATATAATTAAAATTTATCAGAACTTTATATTGTTATTTCAATCATGTTTTCCTACATTATATATATAGAACTTTATATATGTAGCAAAAAGTTGACTAAAAGCTGTTGGAAATTTGCCATTTCATATTTCTAAGGAGTATACGTAAAACATATACTCCGCTATTGAAAAGGTTCCTTATATACTTATGCAAGACAATTACATATTCCAAACTACACATTTCTCAAAAGAATTGTCCTTCTTTTTATTTTTGTTCCTTCTTATTCATAGCCAGTAAATGGAACTGATCAATGTCGCCTTCAGCGTTTGTATTTCACCCGTCGTCGTTGCATTTCGACCTGCTACGTGCGACTTTTGAGCAAACACGACCTTTTCTCATTATTTGGGATATTTGTTTGCATTTCTGAAGCTGCTGTTCTGAATTTCTGTTTACTCCCTCGCTCTATATTCTGAAGTAAAAGCTCGAAATTAAATGTAAATAATAAAACGTCGAAGAATATTTCATTGAAGGAAAAGAGAACATGAACAAAATAATAATAACAAAAACAAACACAGCATATGCAGCAGTCGTTAAGGTCTGGAATAAAATACCTGATTCTTAAAGGCACATTTTAAAATGAATGCAAATACAATTTTCTTCTGAATAAGGAACTACTTCTTAAGGAACTCTTCGCCAAGTAAAGCATTCTTTATATATTTTTTTCCTCGAGACTTCCTTTTCTTATCAATCTGCCGTAAAGAGAAAAAAATAAATAAAAGGAAGCATAAACGAATGTCAATCCAAGCATAATAAATAAAACATCATTCTTTTACCACTCTTTTTTCATGAAAAATATACATAACTAAGTGATTCACAAAGATAATTTCGAATTTTGATGAGGAAAATTGTGTGGAATTATATATGTATATAAGAAGAGAGAAAATTAAAATATCTTTTGAAATTTTATGGACATTTTCTAAGTGTGCTATTAGTCTTTTTCTTAGATTTAAAATATTTGAAGAGTTTTCAGGCGAGCGGAATAGTATTTACTTTGAAGATAGCTGCTATTTGTATTCTAATTGAAACATTTTGAATTTTTAAAATATCTTATATTTATAATATTTTATTACTAGGAAGGAATGTTGCATGTGTTAAGAAGCAATAAATTATGAATTTAATTTTGGGGAAATCTCTGGTTTAATTATTAATCCTCGGGGGTGAGATTCAAATATTTAATATGAAACTTCTTAGTATTTCCATTCGAATATTTCATATTCGAAAAATAAATCAATCAAATGACTATCAAGTATAAGACCTGATGTATATTAAATCTGATGCTGAAAGTGAATCATTATCCCATTGGTACGATGCAAAATTAAGGAGGAAGAAGGGTAGGCCTTGGTGTTATGAATGCCATTCAAAATAATGCATTCCATTTCAAAATAGTTATCACGATGCTTCAAAGCAGGATGTTTACAAACATAAATTCAGATTTGGTAATGATGTAAACTTTATTATTATTAAAATTATATATATTATTGTTCTTCCAATTAGTTATTAATATTTCACTACAATTTCAGTTTATTTGCTATTTTCATTCTTTTAATGACGATAAAATTTGTAGCTAAGATAATTATTCCAAAATTACTTTATTCATGAATAAGAAAAAATCGTGAAATTCTGAAAGCAAAACGTTATTTAGCGGACAAAAAACGAAATTAATTATTTTAAGCTCAAACATTTATTAATAAACATTTCTTGCTGCATGAATGCAAACTATAGTAACAAGAATCTAGTTTGGTTCCTTTAGGAAAATCTAGAATCTAGTCAGGTTCCTTCAGAGCTTAGAATTGAAAACATCAAGGATTCCAGATTATATTAAAAAAAATGCAATGCATTGGATCTAGTGAGCTTTATCTTTTCCTAACTCTATCAATACGCAGAGGTCGCAAACTCCAGTTCAAAAAAATCCGAGTCCCTTGAATATCGCTTTCAAATCCATCCCTCTTCCGTTCAGTGGCAATGACTGAATGCCCGCTGTCCTTATTCTTCGAGTTGGTTTGAGGGGCAGAGAGTTTTAAAAAAATTCAAAAGATGCTTGAACACATATCTGTTTAATATTTATAAATTAAATGGATACCTCTTGTATAACAACCCCTTAATAACACGGGCTGTGATGATGACAGTAGTATAACAACCCATTCAGAGTACCACGCACTGAAAAAAATTCAATGTCTACGAAAGAGACCTTTATTGTTGGGGGTCTAAGGCATTGACCAAGTCATCGGAGGAAGTGGCTTGAAAGATTTGTTTTACAAGCCGAATAGCATCCAATATTTATTGGCCTTCGAAAATAGGGTTGGGAAGAATTGCGATCTTGGGAAGGACACTCATACCCACCCAATGACTCTCAAACTTGCCCTTACTCTTTAAAGATGTTTCCCGAAAACTGATACTGTCTTTGGTTCGAACAGCACAGGGGAGCGAGGGGGGAGAATGTGTCCAAACTAGTTTAAAAAGATATTTTTGGAGTCAGATGTTTTGGATTTTCTCAATCCTGTTAAACACCGCCTATGAAATAGTAAGACTTTGGATTCCTCCCTGAAGAATGGACTCAATCCTTTCACTTTAACCATTTTTTTAAATATTCAGCGAATTTTAATGAAATGTCCTTGATTTTCTGGAATTTCTTAAGTAAAATTATTACTTATGGAGAAATTCTATCGTTCTAGTATTCTGAGGTACTTGAACTAAAATAATCTTAAGAATAAAAGGATTACAGTGTCACGATCTTATATTGATTTGTCTTGAAAGTTAAGAAAGTGTGGTAATGGGTATGGTAACAGTTTATGCATTGGATCTAGTACTCATTAAATATAAATATCGCTAAGATTCTTAAGGAAATTTCGCTACATTCCGTACTAACACATTGTTCTCTGCCAAGCTCTGAATTAATGTTTGATGCTTTTAAAACCTTATGTTAAATCGCCTAAAATAGGTTCAAGAAATTTCTGCAATTTTTTTTAATCTAGTATAAGCAAACCCGAGATTGTCGAAGTTTTTTTTTATCGAATTTCGCTACATTCCGCACTAATGAATTATTCGTTAAAAAGCTTTGAAATGATGCTTATTGCCTCCAAAGCTTTAATGATGCTCCTGGTACAGGCTCAAGAAATTTTTTTCTTCCATATTAGAGAAAAAAAAATTTCTTCCATATTAGAGAAAAAGTTTTTTCTTCCGTATTAGAGAACCCAAGATTGTCTAAAAAAAGCACATTTTATATATGCCAAAACAAGGATATTCTTCCAGTTGCTGATTTTCTTCCCCACTCTATGACATAATGAGCTGAAATGTCTGTTATCAGCGGAAGATGTGATTGATTGATTGCGCCTGGTCTTTCAACTTGTGTTACGTTAAGCAGTGAAAAATTCGTAGATTATTCTCAGCCGTTACTATTTTGATTTGGAGACTAAAGATAATCCAAAGTAAGTCTTAATTCTCATAAAAAATCATATGCTCTCATATAAAGCGAAAGAAGGCAAACACTGTCTTTGTATGTATACATATAGATATTATTAAACATACAGATATTATTAGCATATATACATATAGATGATTAAAGAATTTCATAATTCTGTAATTAATCTAAATAAAAGGAATATAAAAAGAAAATTAGAAACCTTATTATTTCTTTGTTTATAGATTATTTTGATTTAAGAAAATTCGAAA
This sequence comes from Argiope aurantia, assembly GCA_026543865.1. Taxonomy (NCBI): domain Eukaryota; kingdom Metazoa; phylum Arthropoda; class Arachnida; order Araneae; family Araneidae; genus Argiope; species Argiope aurantia. The sequence continues at coordinate 136,841 of JAPMOR010001388.1, forward strand.
TGAAATTCGTTTGGAAATATATTTTTAGTATACAGCACTAAATCGCACATTAAAGATTTTCTTAATATACGAGTCGTTTTTAAATTTTAATGAAAATATTTTTAATTGCCCTTGATTAGAATATTAAAAAGTATAATAATACACACAATGTAAATAGCCAACAGATTGAATTGTTTTATTCTGAAAAGATTAACATTAATTAAATTGAATCGTATATATCCTTAATATAATAATCTGTATACACAAAATTGAACGTCCGTTTGTTTGTTTCTTAAAACCTTATAGAATTCTTTATTCCTTGACAGATTTAAAAGCAAATTTGTATTTGGAAGAATTATTTCCTATTAAAACATTTTAAGCCCTTTTAAAGTAAATGGAGTGACAAAAAAGGCCATCTGTTACAACTTCAGGACATACCATCGCACAAACTTTATTTTTACACCCCTCCTAACATTTAGAAGAAAAAAAAGCGTTTCTTTAACATTATTTTCATTGTCATATAATTTTTTTTTCCGATTTTCAATTATTTTTTCAAAGTTAATTTCAGTACAATTTTTTCAATAAATTCTTTCATAACGAAACATTTAATTTACTTCACTATTTACTTGCATCTATCACTCGCGCCTTTTCCAATTTTACAATTAATTTGTTGTCCAAACATTTTAATTTTTGCTGTTATTATATGGAATAAAAGCAGAAATTTAATATGCATCTTTAGTTTTTTACATTGAATAATGTCTTTTAAGCTACTACAATTTTTTAGCTGCTTGGCCGAATTTTATCTCATCTTTTAGGCTCTTTCCAGACTTTGATATACCCAGTTGATATATAATACCTTTTTTAAACTTTTTTTATATTTAATTTTGATGAATGGAAATTTATTTCACTTAATAAGTTTGGCAGCATTATATACTTTAATGCACAAGCTTCAAAACAGTAATATTTTGAATGGATCAACAGGCATTTCCGGTTTACTTTTCTTTTCTTAATTACTGAAACTAAATTCAGTGGCATGACAGCCCATGGGCCATGGGCTGTCATGCCACTGAATTTAGGAGCCACTGAATTAATCCATCCCTGGAGTTCAAAGCATATGTCCCGGTTAAGTGGTACGCCTAACGCGGAATCCCCAGTGTTTAGTTCCCAAGCATGCTTTGTCCTCAGTAATATCTAAACACCCAAAACACATTTATTATTGTCATCTACTGTTAACCAAACATAGTTGTCTTAATCTAGTCATTCATAGTCATTAAAATCTTAGTATTAAGTTATTTGATTAAAAATAGTAGAAAATATAAATAATGATATTCCTGAAATAGAGCGGAAATAAACATTGATCATAAAACCTGCAGGTGACCAAAAGCATTTTTAACAAATAATATATAAATACAATTAATCATTCTTTTTTTTGCATAAATCATCATGGTTTTATAAGAATCCTTCACTTCTGGGATTTTTTTTAAATCTAATTTTTACAAAGAAAATATTTTAGTCATTTATAAAAGCAATATTTCTATTTGTATCTCTTATAAAATCCGCGTTTGCAGCGGTATTTGAAAGCATAAATAAGTTTATTTGGAAGAAACTCATTTTACATATTACAAATGTTTGCAGGAAAATTATATACAGGAGTTGGACAAAATAATGGAAACCCCTTGAAAAATTAACAAAATATATTTTAATATGGTGTAGGTCCACCTTTTGCAGCAATTACAGCCTCAATTCTCCGACGTATTGTTTCATCGAAATTGTGAATTGTTTCCTAAGGAATTTAGACCATTCTTCAGTTAAAACATCCTCCAGTTCTTTTAGAGACGATGGCGGCGGAAATCGACTTGTTACTTGAATCCTCTCCGGAAACAATTCCTGAACCATCGGATGAACTTGGTAGTCCAAAATTCTTAAATATTCTCGGCTGTTAATTCTTCCATGAAGGGAAATCATTAACCCAGCGGATTTCCAAGAAATAGCACTCCAGATCATCACATAACCCTCGCCATGTTATTCGGTTGGAAAATGGTAGTCTGGATGAAATGCTTCTTTCGGCAGTCTCCAAGCGTATACTCGGCCGGAGATCGGAAATAGGGTAAACGATGATTCATCAGAAAAAAAAACATTTTTCTACTGCTCGAGGGATTAATTCTGGAGGCTACTACGACATTGAAACATTTGTATTTGAGAACAGAGATTTTCTAATTGCAGATCTTCCGTGGAATCCATATTTGTGCAACTCCCGAAGAATAGTTTTCGTGAAAACTGGGTTCTGTAGATGTTCATTGAGCTCTGCAGTAATTTTAGGAGCTGTGGTCTTGCGATTATCTCTAACAATTCGATTTAGAGTCCAACAGTCTTTCACAGACAACTTCAATTTTCGGCCAGAGCTGTGCTTTGCTCAGGGCGTTTTTCCTTCTCTTTCCAAAGCAGTCATTACTTTTGAGATGATATATCTTGAAACGCCAAGCATTCGTTTAGTTTCTGTTACACTAGCGCCTGCTATACGAGCACCAACAATTTGGTCTCTTTGAAAATCCGAGAGGTCTGCCATGTTTATAAGGTTATAACCACTTTTTTCAATTTTCTGTTAAAAAACCGTTGCTTTTAATAAACATATCAAATAACAAAAATAATAAAACTAAAAAAATCATTAAAAATATGTCAAGTTTTGATTGTTTATAACATGTTCAAAGTTATGATGCCAAAATGTTAGGTGTTTCCATTATTTTGTCCAACCCTTGTATTTCAGTCAACTAAGTTTTCACAGACAGTTTCTGGTTAAATAATAATGAACTTCAGATTGTTACTAAAACAAATATTATCGAAATCTTAACAATACATTAAACTTATTAAGAAAGAAGAATGCGAATGCCTTCTCTTGGCTTATACCCAATTTTCAACAGCCCTTTCATGGGAAACAATATATTCAACTGTTCTAATATAAACAAGCCTATGAAAAGCTCGTAGAAGGGATAATTCAACCTTCGAAATATTACATTTAATCGTCTTGTTTGTAGCTAACGCCTTGAAAATGACTCGAGAAAGAGAGAGAATGACCTGTTTTCAAAATTATCTCTCCTAAGCCGGAGCAGCTGTCCCTCTTTGATAATAACTTCGCTTCTAGTTTTCAAAACTCGAATCGAAACGGCGCGAAGACCACCTTCTCACCCCCCTCCCCCAACAGGAGCTGTAGGGAGGAATGAAATCGAATGTGGTCTCCGTGTGGAAGGAAATTTCCCTATGCAAATCATGGAACCTTTGAACTGTGCGAGGTTTAGTTATTCGAAAATGTATTCATCAGAGTTTGAAGGCTTATTATGCGATGTTTAAATTTGAGTTGAGTTAACAATATGTCTTTGCCTACATATTTTGGTCCCTCAGCTGTTGCCGTTTTATTGTGTATTTTGCCACTGAAATAACTGAATGTCCGATATCTCTTGTATTGACTAATTCTACAAATAGCTAAGTATTTAGATCACCAAATATTAAAAAAAATAGTGCTCTTACGAGTTTATTAAAGTCAAACTTTCGAAACAAACGATGATGATGAAAACAAGCATTGGTAATAAAAAGTCTATAAAATTTATTATAAATATAATATAAATATGGAAATGTTTTATAAAATTGTTATAACCATTTATACTGTTACCGAAAGGATTAAAATCTTTCCTTTATTCAATAATTATAAATGAAATTATTAAATATTATTAGAAATTTTAAATATTCAGATTTAAGCTTAATAATATTTAGGTAAAATGAAATACAAACATAAAGTTACAATCGAATCATTGTCTCCAAAACTCCCTCTGGAATTGTATTTAAATGTGGATCTAAAATATTTTTTTTCTTTCTGTTTTATTCAGTTTTCTTGACGTTACTCATATTTTGCCCTAAGTAATTAACAGTCCAGGCAGGTTAAGAATTAATCAGTTTTATTTAACATTTTATCTGAATTTAATACGTTAGGTTCACAAATTAATATTTACTCCATTACTTATTTTGGGCATAAAATAAAAACAATTTATTATTGATTTTCATTGCATATTTTCCAATTTACCAAAAATAGCCCTTTATCCAATTTTCCCATGTAAATACTATATTTGTTATTTAAAAAAAAATACTTTCTAGTCATTCAAAGTGTGTAAGAAATGATTGACTAAATGACTTATCCAAATCTTTACATTTATATTTTATATGATATGAAATATTATATAACACAGAAAATATGTTTATTAAATAAAGATAAAATTTATACAAAGATGCATGATACACTCCAGCTATCCAGATAAAAATTACAGTAGAATTAGTGATATGGAAAGTAAAACAAATAATAACAAAGTGAAAATATCGCAAAACTTTATTCCTAAATGAGCTTTATTTATTCTTCGATGCGCAATCATAAAATTATTTTTAGTCAAATGGATGGTAAAAAAATATCCAACGACCATAAATGAATTTATTAAATTTGTTATCTTGGGAAATTTACTCAATGGGATTTTCAAGAAAGATGTACAATACTTTCCTGATTTGAAAGTCGAATAAAATCAAATGATACGAGATTGAAAATAGACACACTAGTAGACATTACATGCAACCTTATAGAAATTAAGGCCGCAAATAAATTTATTATTCACAAATGTTTCAAAAATTAATGTAATTCTGAAACGCATAAATAAATAAATATGTATAACTTTTGATCTTTCTTTGTAATCAAAGGCTAATTTTATGATGAGGTTGAGGAATAGGGTGAAAATGTTACAAAGTAAATTTATTCAATATATGTAAATAAATTTTAAAAGGATTTTTTTTAAATTAGAAAATATATGTATCTGCAAACGGCTTATTTTCTTTACAGAAAAAAATATTCCCTAAATTATATTTTCGTGATATAGCTAACTATGTATTAATGAATAGATATAATTTGAAATTTACTGTATAATTCTCAGTTTGAAGGGACAGTAAATTCTGGAACGCAGTCATAAATTTGTGTATCCTAAATTTGAGAAGAATTACATTAAATATTAAATTAAAATATATTACATAAATAAAAACACAAATATTCTTTTAAAATAAAGAAAATATTGGGGAAAAAATAAATGGTGTCTCTTCAAAACCTTAAACTCAATAAATTCAAATGATTGTATCATCGAAAAAACTTTGGAAAAATTTATCTTTCATTTATTATGTAACTAGCCGCCTTTGGCGACCAGCCGGTTCGCCAGTATTACCGCTCGCTACAATTTTCAATTAAATATTTTAAGTAACTGGTCTCTTAAAGGATTCTCAAACAAAACATTTTAAATATGCAAATTTTGATAGCCATACCAAACTTATACTGTTTAGATCGTTTCGTACAATTTACTATATATATTTTTCTAATTTGTTGTCATTTCCGGCAAAACTTCAACTTTAATTTAAAATATAAATGATGAAATTGCAATTAATATTAAGATATTTTTTTAATAAAACCAAGCGTTTTATTTTATTTATCATCTTTATTGTTATTTATTAATTATTATTATTATTGAATGTGAGTATTGCAAACAGAATCGCTCGGTATTTAAATCTTATGTTAACGACAAAATATTTATTATAATTTATGTAACAATAATGCAACAAAAATTTCTGAGATTCAGCATAAAATTCAGTTTTTAGTTTTGCTTTCAAAAGGATTGAAATGAAATCAATAATAATATTTTGTTCTTGCCTATAAATATATTTCAAAAATTATGAAGTCTAAATTTAATACAGGTATCATATTCTGTGAAATATTCTGGACACACCATATTTTAAATAAATGAATGAATCTTTCTATTTTCCGCGATCAACTAAGATTTATTTATGAAGTTTTAAATGTTAAAAATTTAGAAAAACTCAAGATTTTCATAATCTTAGGCCAATTAATCTTGAGAAACCTGCACGCTGATTGGCGTATTTTCTTTGAAGCGATCGATGGAAAATCTAAAATTATCCTTTTTTTATTGAATAGTGATATTCTAATTTTCATAAATCAGTCAGTTTAAGTGATTGGAAATTAAACTCTTAAAAGTCAGTGATTTAGTTTATTGGAAATTAACTCTATGACCACCATAAAATCTGTGCTTTCTCTTGCGGTGTATGCATTCTCCTTAATATCCGATCGAATAAAACATCACATACAAAAGTACTACATAGGACAAACACATCAAAAGTAAACATAACATTTCAATAGTTGCCAAAAACAAAAGATAGAAAAATGCAATTAATAAGCAGACGATATTTAGAAAAGTACAGATATTTAGATTGGAAAATGAAATTATCTAAAATTAACCACACGCGCAGACGATATTTACAAAAGAAAAAATATTCAAACCTGAAAAGGAAAATATATGAGTTATTCCATCAATAAATGCCATAAGTTTGTTTATATCTTCATTATCTTATGAGTCATTAAACATCAAAATGGGTCCGGGATTAAATAAACACCCTGTATAGAGAGTGTAAAAGATCATAAAATAATTTTTCTTGAATTTATTTTTTAGAAAAAATAATATTTCATATTTGTTTTATTTCCTACAAACACGTGCCGAAAATTATATTTTTGCAGATTTCATTTCCAAAAAGATTTAATTTATTTTTAATTGGAGCTTTAATCAATGTGATTTCAACACTTTGAAAAAAGCTTATTTTTTCCCATGAATGCGAAACGTGCTTAATTTTAATTTTTATTTTTTACGAAAGAAATTATTGAAAAACATAGTTAAAATATTTATTTAAAAATTCATTAAAAATAGAAATTTAATTTTAAGATTAAAACATTAGTATCATTTAAAAGATAAGTTTTTAATCTTTAACATGTAAAATCTTTTGTTAAAGATTAAACATGTAAAAGATTAAACATGTTAGACATGTTAAAGATTAAACATGTAAAATAACATGTTTAATCTTTTACATGTAATCTTAATCATGTAAAAATCTTTTTTGTACGGTAATATTTTCGTAAGTTATAGCAGAAACACGTCAAAATTTCGCTTAATTTTTAAATAAATAAAATTCTAGTTAAACATTCGAAAAAATAACTCCCAGGTGCACATTCCCGGCCTCCAAGGTATACACATGCCAAATTTGGTAGCTGTAGGTTGAATGGTCTGGCCTGTAGAGAGCCAACACACACACACACATTGAGCTTTATTATAAGTATAGAATACGAATTTTACCAACTATATCATGATTTACCAACTATATTTTTTGAAGTGGAAACGTTTCAGTTTTGTAAAATATTTACTAGTATTAAATTTTCAAGTTTGTAACATGTATTTATCGAATAATAAATGTTTGGAAAATTTATATTGCACCACAGACTATAAAGCATTGTGATACCTTTTTTGTTTGAGAGGCTTTCCACATGGAAAGTAATACTTAATCAGCATTTGTCATAAAGGGAATATATTGTATTCCTATATTCTCTTTATTCTGTTAAGGAAATATTGGTCCATAAACTTGATCAATTGGTTACACTTATATTATTATATATGCGTGTATTATTTTACTATGCAAATATTGGTTCAGGCAAGTATTTTGGTTTTGCCTTTTTAATGCAAAAAATTCATACAGCCACCGAATTAAAATCTCTTGTAGAGATAATCAATTAATATTTATATAGCATAAAATTTGACATAGTTTTTGGCTGACATAATTTAAAAATTTATTTTAATCTATTAATAAAATTATTTGTGAAGAATACATGGAGAAGATAATTAAAAGCAAAATAAACCAAAATATCAAAGTTTCCTTCTACGAAAGAAATTCTTTATTAAGATTAGAAAAGCATATATTTTGTAGAAAACCAGAAATGCATTCTGTTATCATAATTTTTAAATATTCATTATAATTTATTTATAAAATTATTTACTGAAGAAACAATAGAGCACAGATTTAATGGCAAATGGAATCACACTTTCAAAGTTTCTTTTTTTGACTAAAATTCTTTTTTAAGAATAGAAAAGCATAGGACATTATTTATATTAAAAAGCTGGCATTCATTCTGTTATCATAATTCTTTAACATTCATTCGTTTATTTATAAAATTATTTACTTAAGAAACAATTGAGCACAGATTCAAAGGCAAATGGAATCACAAAATATCAATTTCTTTTTATGAGTAAAATTCTTTATTAAGAATAGAAAATCATAGGACCTTATTTATATGGGAAATCTGGCATTCATTCTGTTATCATAATATTTTAACATTCATTCGAATTTATTTATAAAATTATTTACTTGAGAAACAATTGAGCACTGATTTAAAGGCAAATGGCAGCACAAAGTTTCCTTCTACGAGTAATATTCTTACCAACTTTCAAATTCCCTGCATTCCTACTCTTAGTAAATAACAAATTTATCACAAAGTCTCATTTTCTGCGGGCACAACAAATGCCACTTCCATGCAACACAACGCATCTATTTTTACACATTCCCATCCTTTCCCCAACTACACCGTGTTCTGAAATCGAAGCCATGAAAAGTTCCACTGGAGGAAGGCCACGTAGTTTGGACGGAATAAATTTGCTTCGACATTACATCCTTTGAAGTAACGGCAAATCTATGTAAATCAGACCTTTGCGGGGGCCGTTAAGACATCAGACGACTACAAAGTTTATTCAGGACTTCTCTACTCCTTACACCATCCCCTCCACATTGTGAAGGAGGTGTGTCCATTAGAAGTCATTGTGCATGTAAACTTGCTCAGACTTATAAGTACCGACGAAGAGAAACTTGGGAAAGTTTGGGGGAGAAATATGGGAATTAAGCTCTCAAATCTGTTTCATTGCCGGGAAGCGATTTTTCAGTTTGGTTCCTCATTATTCTCCTTCGTTTGTGCAATAAGAGTTTTAAAAGATATTTGTTGTTCTAGAGGAACGTATGGGAGGACCTTTGATGTTTGAACGAATGTCTGGAATTGTCTTATTTACTGGTGAAAGTAAATGAAAAAGCAATGAAGTTTTCAATTTCAAGACATATGAGACATAAAATAAATACGGATGTTTCAACAAACTTGGAATAGCAATTTTATGTCGTACTTTATGTGGGTGTACATGAATGTAAAATTTTGTGTTCTTATTCTTGTTCGTTCGTCTTACATTTTTTTTTTCTTTTTTTTTTCCAGTCTTCGAATTCTGATAGATTAATAATAAGCATTCGATGCTTTGAAACAATAATGTGGTAGTTTATATTTATGGTGTTATTAAATTTATACTTTTGTGGATTATTTTAGAATATTGCCACATTGTTCATTATGGCAAATTATCATATAGTCAAGAACATAAATTTTAGAGATACATAAAAATTATTGCTATAAAACTACATATATTAAGTGCTTTACTGATCGCATGCTACTTACGATAACAAAATATGAAGAATATATGGATAAAAAAAACTATCTCTTTAATACTTTTTTTTAGAAAATAGAGAGTCCACTTGATAATAGACGTGTAAGCTATTAAATATAAAATGTCTTTGCTATTTTAAATTTCAAATAGCAGATAATTTTATTGAAAAAATGCACTAATATAAAACAACAACAATTGTGAAATCAAAATCAGCTTGAAAAAACATTATTTTAACTATTGATTTTAAGATGCCTTTCAGCAATCATTTTTGAAAGATATTGCGGCTGCGACTTGAAAGAAATCTTCATAATTTGATTTAAATTTCCATTAACTAAGATTCTAAATAAAATTGCAACTAACAATCTATCTGCCAGCTGTAAATTCATATTTATTATGCAATTAAAAATATTTGACAGTGGCGTATAGAGCAACCGAATATGGTCTAATTTAATCTATTTAAACAGATAGAGAATATTTGTTTCGAAAATAAGCAACGGGTGGATAGATTATTGTAATAGAAGATATTACGCTAACAAATGTGGGTCAAGTTTCTGGAATATTTGTATCAGAAAGAGGAAATTAACTAGCACAATGATCACTTCGGCAAGATATATAAATCAAATATATATTCTATGGGAAAGTTTTAAAGTTGTAAGCATGAATGGAAGTGATGATACACTTCGCTTTTGTACTTGATAACATATATTAATTTTCGGTTATTGTTTTGTTTATTCACTATCTGTTATGAATTACTACTTGAATTATATCAAATCATCACTATTTATGGAAAGATATTTGTACTTCCTATGTATTTTCAACTGTAAACCTAATATCAGAGAAAACAATAGGCTATTTTATGAAATGAATTTTCGCATTTTATCTCTACATATACTCATGATGAAAACACCCCGGCGTCCCGGCAGAGGGGTAGCGCGTCTTCCCGGTGATCTGGGCAACCCAGGTTCGAGTCCCAGTTCAGACATGCTTTTTTTTTCTTCTGTGTTCTATCTGTGAGGGGGGTGCATGTGCCCCCCTGTAAAAAAGGATTGTACAAGAGAATGTGACGCATGCATTCACTTGGCCCTAGTTTACGCTACTTAAAAAACAAGAGACCCTCAGTCGACTTAAATCGCTGACAGATAACTGTCAGCGGGCTTGTAAAGCGCCACAAGTCCCAACAATTCACAATATCACAAACTGCAACGAATAATAACGCTATGTGAAACCAACTGTAGTGTTCTCCTCGAAACTTTCTCATATACACTCAAATAAAGGTTTAACCCCCCCCTTCCTCTACATAAAATTGTTAACCTTGGGTAAGATCACTAATAATTTTCATGGTATTGATAAACGATAGTAATGAAATATTGTTACAAGTATGTAATGCTGCTTCCCAGCAGGGTTAGTTTTATCAGTGGAACGACTGATTTACTATCATCTCTATTGGATGCTGTTCGGCTGCCGAACCAGTCATCTCAGAGCTTGGTGGCGACAAAATAGATAATGCTGGAAACTTCGAGAATTTTATCGATTCGTTCATTAGGAACCAAGATACACCTGATATACTTAGAAGGTTTCCAGCCCTCCTCCCAGAAACTATAAAGGCACGGCAGTCTCAAGCTGCAATGAATTGCAGTTGTAGTCGTAGTCAAGTATCACGTTTTCGAGGGAATAGAGAAGCAACGGCGGAGTGTCCGAATTGTGTAGATCGCAAGCTAGTGCTGAACCGAGCTGTATGCTGAGTCATGTTGTCTATTGTGGAAGCAGCATCAAGTTGTGTGTAGAGCGAAGCTCCGAGGATCCCCTCTCTTGCTGAATTCTGTCTGACCGCTTCATGTGCTGTGGTCGGTTACTACTTGTGGGCTACTGTGTATCGTAGTGTGCTGCTGTGTGTTCGTCTCGGCTGTTTATTATTGTCGTATTTGTAATTGTCTCGTCTGTGTTCTTCGAATAAAATAAGCGTCGTCGTTTTCTACTGAGGCCTGCTGATTGTGTTTTCATACCATACACCCATTACGGATGAACCCGGTGAAATCTGTAACAATATATATATTTAGCAGGAATCTAACATTTTTATTGAATCTATAGTGATAATATGTAATTTGGGCTCCTTTTTGCCAGCTGATTGAAACTGAAATTCGACACGGAACTTCAATTGCAGTCAAAAGATAACATGTTCAATTTCATTTCATTGCGCTGGTCGTTGCGTTTTTCAATTATTGCGCTTTTATGCGTTCGAACGTACAGATGGTAAACCATTTGTAGGATTTGGTTCAAATTTTGATATGAATCAATATTTAAACATTAATATTTTAAATGCTTCATTCGTGAACGAATTATTTGTCACCTAGCTCTTTGCGTTTTGTAGTTATTTAGTTCACTTGTACTCGAATACCCCGACCTACCAGAGGCCATGCGGGAATGTAAATGGATATCACATAAAATTTGATTGATATCTACTAATTCGGTTACCAGATTTATATGCCAAGTGCTTTTCATTTATGTGTTCAGAAACGGACGGACATAATGACAAAAAATCATTTTTCTGTCTCAGGGAGATCTGAAACTTGGTAATTTGTAAAAGTCAGGTGTTCGAATTTTTGTGCAAATAAAATGCTTCCACTACATTTCGTATGCGAGAAAGTAAAATCAATTTATTACTTTTTTCTTTCTGGTATCCTTATCAGATAAATCTTAACATTTAAATCATATTCCTTTTTATCAGTGCGATACCCCGACCATGCGGGAAACATATTCTTTTTCATGTAAATCTAATGTCAGTATAACAACTAACGGTGATATAAGTTAAAATTATTTCGGTATTAAATAAAATGATAGATATTATTGCAAAGTTGATTATCAATGACTAATATGCGTGCCTTACCATTGCGATCCATCACGAAATTGCTGACCACCGTGTCAACCGAGTTCAAACTATTTGAAAGCTGCAGCTGGATAATTCACAACGGCTGAAATTGTATCTTATGACATTACTTAGACATTCTCCTCTCAAGGGTTTGACAATGCAGGAAATACCATATCTAATTTTGGCATCACATTGCTCATAATTATACAATGTTGGGAAACACCGTTGACACCCGAATTCAAGTTTCAAGGAAATTAGTAGCAGAGGGAAGGAAATAGTATATCTAAATGTAATAAAATTGCTTCCTGTCCTATGAATCCAGGCATTAAATAATGAGAATACTTAATTCGAAAGAAGTTAAAAAGGAATAAGTTTTAAGTCATAAAAAAAGGAAGAGTCGATACATCTGGCATATTTCCAGATTTTTAAGAAAAAAATATTTATCGCCAACTCGTTTATCTGGACTAAATATAGTTCGTTAAAATTACACGAGAATGGGAATTTTATTATGTTTCATCAAAAATAGCTCAATATTTATTCGATTTCAACTGTTATTTATAATGCACAAATGTGTATTTCATATTTTGCAAGTGTTTATGACTATCGAATGGCAATTATTATGTAAATTCTTTATTGGAAGAAAAATAATTAAAAAGTTAAAATTTCGTCCGATTTCGTAGACGAGACATGAAACTTCAAGGAAAAAATTGTAAGACTTTAAAATTTTCATTGCTATATAACTCTCTTATTTATAAAAATAGAAATATTATTCATTTTTTTATTCCTAGTTATTTAGGGTTTTTTTTTTTAAATTCGCTTAACTTCAATTTGTTTATTAGATAGAATTTGTCCAAATTTTGTACTTTTCTAGCTTTAAATAGTATTGCAGGAAATTCAATGTTATTTTTATTAGCAGACAACATTCTAGGCCATTCTTTTTTAAACTTCTTCATTGATGACGTTTATTTAATTTCAAATTTATCTATTCTAATCAAAAATATTTTTGCAGATATTAACTATTCAATATTTTATCCTTCCGTGTCCGGCTTCCGAACTCTTTTTCCTAATTTTACGATACCGTATAATATAAAGCCTTCTAAAAGCAGCTGTCCCGAGCCCTATTGCGAGAATATTTTTTAGAATATTAAACAGAATACTGCATTTTGTATCCCAACAATTTGAGCGTTTTTCTCGAGGAATATTAGTCCCATTCCGTGCTGGCTTATGTTATGATCAAACAACCTATTTGCTATTTTCCATCGATATAATTCCCATATTTTTATTATCGTAACTGAAATATTGGATAAATAGAAAATTCTGTTTTTTTTTTATCGTTTCACTCGATTTAATGAGGAAATGGCTCTTCATACCAGAATTGTTGTAAATCATCCAATAATTGAATTTAATACATTTGCTTCTAATATTCAATTCAGAATTAAAATATAGAATCGAATTTAAATTTAGGTGAATCGAATGCTGTTTTTTTTTTCATCAATACGAGACAGTTTGATAATGCCGGTTACTACACTTTGCTATTATTTTAGTGCTTCGTATATGTATGTAGCATTTACTTTCTTTCAATTAAGAAAACAAAAATATTCTGTCATTAATCCGAAACAATTGATCATTAACGCTCTTATCACCAAACTTGAATGCAAATATGGCGAGACCCTTAGAACAAAATATTCTTCCTTCTTCAAAAGTTTTGAAGAAGGAAGAATTGGGTCGGTTTCTTTTATTATTTCAGTATTGTAGTAAGTTTGATTAATTATAAATGGAATCAAACTAAATATCACTGATTTGTTTATTCTTGAAGATAAAATTTCGTGTTCCATTAATTCATCAGTTAATATACAGTAATATACAATTAATGTACAGTAATTAAACTTTCCCTTTAAACAGCATCATACAACGCAAACGGGTGCTCGGATTGAAACAAAATTTGGTACATAGAATAAATACGAGATGCGCTCACGGAATTTCTTTAAAAAAATTAGTTCCAAAATGTCCACCAGAGGACTCTTTCCCCGGAAAAACATTAATTTTTACACAATAAACGAACAAAACGGAATACAGAGCAATATTAACAATCCAGAACAAGAATTATGAATAATAAAATGTAAAACCTGGAAAAGCTGTCAGATCTAGGAAAAAATGTCGAGATTTGCATATTTGCTAAGAAGAGGAAGCTTCGTTGAATGACTAAAAGAACTCTATAACACTTCATGTTCGAAGCATTGCAACTGATCAGTTACAATCTGCTGTTGAACACAGCAGAATTTGACTCGAAATTTTGCAGGTGAGTGAGAGTGATCAAATGGAGTACCTTTCCCTACATCATCCTGGACACGATTAACAAATGGTCATCTTGTGCAATGTCGTCTTAATTTGTTCTTGTTTCTGCAAACTGAACTTTTTTTCCTCAAACAGCACATTGTTATTTTTTCCTTACCTTTACTTAATGTGGTTCGATAACAATGTAATCAGAAAATAATCAATAAATGTTAATGCTGTTTCTGAATTCCGTTTTGGTCTATTATTGTGTTAAAATTAATGTTTTTCCAGAAAAAGTTTTTTTTTTTTTTTTTTGAAATTCTGTGAGCGCATTTCGTGTATAGTTTATAAGCCAAATTTCCTTGCAATCTGTTCACCCGTTTGTGTTGTATGATTCTGTTTATAGGGAAAGTTTAATTATAACCACCCTGTAGTTGTTGATTATGATTAAATAACTCGTTTCTGTGAGTTAGAAAAGGGAATTATTTAATTCGATTCCTGGTAGAAGATGTTGGAGTAAAGTAAATAAAACAAATGTAATTTTAATTTTCGAACTTCTTAAATAAAAATTAGTTTTCTCTCTCTCTTTATATATATATATATATACAAAACGACAAGGTGCGTGGTACAAAAATAGCTTTTATTACTTATTACAGCGCGAATGTAAACAAACCATCGTATGAATTTCAGACTGCTCATTAAATATTTTTACAACGGCACTGAATTCAATGCTTTAAACAGATCAGCAAAGTGTTGCTAAAAATTTTCTGGGAATGGTTCACCGTGTCACTAAAAAAATCTATTCAATCAGAGAAAGAAATACTTTAAAAAAAGCAAAAATTGCCTTCAAACAAATGCAAAAATAGGCTTAGCAGTCGTAAGATAGTGTAACGTTTCCCTTCTTTCCTCACATGGCAACACGCTTTTTCCCACACATAGATAAATGCCTAAGGACTGCTAGATGTGGATCCTTTTACTAGTAGAGCTATTGTGAATGGTCATTTGTTGTATCTAGGTGAAGGGCCACAGATGTAGAAACGCTCAATCACTAACAACCGTTGCCGGTCAGGTACAAGATATTACAATAGTGATCTCTGCTTTGCCTTCGGAAATTGATGTTCATGTCTTTAAAACAATTATCTTACAAAATTTGTCTTTTTATTACTTTTCACCTAATATCAATTCCATTTTCTTTGATAGCAACTTTCAGTTTACATGTTTGTTTAATTCAAAAAAATTAATTTCTTTAAAGCTTTTAAATGTTTTGATACAATTCTAACTTATCCATCAAAACATTTAATCACGTGCTTTTGAAAATCTTTAACTCCATAACAGTATTTTCACTTCCACTTTTGTTTCGTAAAATGTACACTTTTTAATTTGCAGTAAACGAATTCAAATGAATTCAATTCTTTCAATCCTCTCAAAATACAAAGCAATTTTAAATAAATATATATATTAAATCATTTAGCAGCAGCTAAAATAAATATGATTGTCGTGGTGAAAATTGACATATAAAATAATTCAAAGTTACATTCTGGCACAAACTCAGATAGTACAACATTCGGTTCGATATTAGTATAATAAAATTCGATATCACTTAATATCCTGCAAGGCTGTGAATCTCATACGACATTGTACTGAATAGGAAGCTATTTTTATTCTACAGAAAAATAAGAAATGGCATTCACCTTTACACAAGCTGCATTCAAAAATAGACAATTCGCCACGTATCTTCTTTTATAGCTATGTTCCAGAAAGATACACGTTATTTACAACTTGCATTTGTTTTAAGGAACACTAGATAATGACCAAAAAGAAAAGCCAAAGCTATCTTTTGTCCAACTTACGCCAAAGAATACAACACAAATAGCGTGAGTCAGTTACAGAGTAGTTTCTCTGTCTTGCCATCAGTTTACACAAATGTGACCGTCCATCAAATCTCCTTTATAAATATACTTTTCTGTGTCGTCTCATACTGGGTGAGAGTGGTTGTATAATATTGCTCGCCGCAGGTCGTATTCTTGCCTGACAATTTGAGAAACGCTGCAAAAACAGTAAAAAATATGGAGAAGAACTGCAAGCTGAGAAAGGGAATCAGCAGGAGGGAAAGAGGAAAACTGGACATGCGATATTTTTTCATCTATTTTGACCAGAGGCGACGAGAAAAATAAATGGAATATTTTTCCTAGAAATTCTATGCTCAGAAGAATAGCCTACGGGGCCGCTGTTTTAACTGCAAAGTGCTCCTCGAATGTGCCATTTGAAAAACATTCTCACCTGTTCAATGGTTCTGACGTTATTGAGAAATAAAAATCATTGGTGGATTTTTTATCAGAAATTGTTGAGTTGAATAGATTGGATAATTTTTCATTTTTCTGTTCTTGAATGGGTATACTGTATTTTATTGAATTACAAATTACATTTTGAACAAAGCGTTCGTATTGTTTTGTCAGTATACAGTTTTATTATATGGATATAGACAAAATAAATTAAGGTTAATTGGCATTCAAAAATTTACACTTTGTTTCTTTGAACAATAATAAGAAATATTAATAATATTTCCAATTCAAACATAATAAAACTAAAAAATGATAAAATTTACGTTTAAGTATATGTAAATAAGCATCATAATTTCAAAAATACCAAAATGATTGATATAAAATATCTATTACTTAATATCAATCTATCATGTGATGTTTGATTATGTTTGATATTTTTCAATATTATTCTTAAAATCTAAATTCGAATAGAAGAATATTGTTTTAAAAAGGAATTTTTTTTGTTAATCATTATAAATTATGTTCAGTTTAAGTATTCTATGCTTGGAATGCAATTTTATTGGTTTTACTTTTATTTAAAAAAAATTCCATATATTATGTATTTGTATAATAATATATTATATAATAATTTCCAAATTCAAAGCTTCCGTACTATGCAATATTTGCTTATAAGTAAAGATACAAATATAATCTTATATAATCTCTATGCTATACAATAATCTTCCAAATTCTAATAATTCTCCAAAATATTTTTTTTTCTTATTTTTCGAATAAACTTCTCCAGCTTCAAAAAAATAATACAATAATTTTGAAACTTCAATATAATTTATCTTTATTACATTAAATAAAATAATCATTTTATTGACTGAAATGTTTAAAGGTTTCAAATTATCAAAAGAATTGATATAGGATTATGGATTTTGTAACATTTATAAATTTTTCATATCATATTTTTTTATATATATTTTTTACCATAAGATAAAATCTAATCAAGAGCCATTTAAAATTAATGCTTTTTTCCTTAGCAATTTATGCAATTTGCAATTACATGGTATTGTCCAATCCTCAAGATCTTTAAAATATTTGAGCATATGTTTAAGTTTCATGCATTAGAAAATCAAAGTACTATTTTATTTTAAAATAATTTCTGAGATTTAAAATATTCGCGAGGCTTTGTAATGAAATTATTTTTCTTTTCTTTTCCACCGTAAGCTACAAAAATAATATCTGACTCTTTCTAAGATTATGAAGAAAGAATATTGTAGAATGAAAACAATTCTTTCCCAAGAAAGGGTTTTAAAAATTAACAATAGTCCATTTATTAAAAGTTTAATGTGTGGGAAGAGACTATTATTTATCCTTCTGCCATTCATTTATGTGGCATCGATTTAATTCGGTTTTATTAATGTCTTTTTGTTTACTATTTTCTAAGAAACGAGTAAATTTGACAAGAGTAATAGCAATAAATGAATAAATAAAATAAAATAAAAGAGTGAAGAATTTATTCATTGAAATGACTCATGGATGAGAACATGAAATTCAATTTCTTTTAAAATATTTATAAGTAATAAGATTTTATAAAGTATTTTTAAGTAATAGAAGTTTATAAAACATAATGTGTTTTAAAATTCGAGAAATTAGTATCCCTAGAGAATTACTTTAACTTCATAAAGCATTCGAATATTTAATATTAAGAAGCAAAATAAATGTCGGACACAAATAAAGTTTTTTGTATTTTTTCCTTCATATATGTATTTATTCCCATATTATCCTGATTTGATTGTTGTTGGGAATGAAACGTTTAATTATTTTATTAATCAAGTTAAATAAATTTGAGAGATTATCAGATATAGTATTTTTATATTCCATATAACTAATTTACTTTTAGAAAAAAAATCTGCTATTTTAATTGTTTCTTTTGCTGTAAAATAAAAGCATATTTTTAAAGGAAAGATTATTTCGCACTTAAACTTGAATTTCACATAGTCGTCATTTTGAAATACTTAGCATGTAAATAAATTTTTATTACTTATTATTCAGGGCAATAAGCAGATTGGTAGAAGAGAAGCTTTTGTTATGATAGTTGATTCTAGCTCCTCTGATAGTTTCTTACGGGAGTAATAATGATTATACCGTGGGTGGTGATGGCTGTTAGAATTCAATCATAGTTACCGCCTATGCTCTGGCTATTTTCCGATCTTTCATCATTTCTATGTGCCTTCATGCGATTCGAAGTAGTTACTTATAATTTTTATTCATGTCAATATCCTTCTATATACTTGGGTAGGAGAAATTGTAATGGTTGATTCTCGCATCCTAGTAGGTGGAATAATAGCTTAGAGTCGAGTTACCACAAGTGCAATAAAGACTTGCAAACCTGTGTGAGGAATAGATGCATGAGCCATGGGGTAATGAGATAAATAATGATTTCACAATCTCCCAGTTTAAATTTTCTTGTCGTCATGGTCATTCAAGTCGTCCTGGATGTCAAGTTGCTTTATGGCTATTGCACATAGAATCCCATAGGTGGATCCAGTGATATAATCTCGATTTCTTGATTGGACACTTCCTGGTTCAAACGAGATTGAATTTAAGATCCATCGAATATATCCGCCTGGTACGTATTAAATCTGGCATCAACACCAAAATGTCCTTCAGGGGATGTCACGAGGAAGTTTTGAAAAGAGAATGGAGGCTCACATATCGTCTTAACCATTCGATCAAGATGAAGATGATCGTCTTAAACCTTTCTGTTTTTATTCCATTATGGAACATTCAGATTATTTATAGTAAATTAAAGTTATTAATTAATATCCTACCACTATATCAATATCACCTAGTGTTTCGTAAGACTTTGATTTCAAAACTATGTGCGAAGATCTGCATTGTACTTAGACATTCATCTGCTAAATCATGAGCATCATGTTTCCAAAGTGCCGGAAATCATTTTCATTTGCCAGTTATTACTATAATTTACATACTCGATATTTCTTTTTATTACTTTGCCAATATAAGAATAACTGATAAAACGAACCTTACGAGTGATGAAAAAGAGGCTGTTTAAAGCTACAAATACTTTGAAGCCAATTCCATTATGCTGTTAAAGTACTGCATATAAATAAAGATGAACTCATTTCAAAAATATTAGGGCCTATTTGCATAACGATTTTTAAAAGAATGTAGTTCATCATCTAATCGTTCATGAATTATATTATTTCATTACGTTTTTCAAGCAAAGCATCAGGTTTCAGGGATGTTGGAAAAATATTTTTCATTCGCTAGAGGTTAGAATAATTCGCCACCTCCGGCGTTTTCTATATTCTTGTTTTTACAGCGGTGGTATCGTTGGAGGCATTCTCAGGAGAAGCGAAAAGCGTCCCGCAGAAACCTCAAGGATTTCGAATGCATCTCCAAAAATTCCACTTTCATTTTGTCAAAAATCCCTCAAAGCTCAAAACGGCGGAAAAAATGGAGCAGGGGATGCACCGATGCCAAAAGAAAACGAGAAATAAAATATATAAAAACATAAGACGGAGATAAGGTGTTTGTGGAAATCTAATGGCGTAGAGCAAGCCCTCAAAATTTAAAAACAAACCCATGAAAAGATACAAAAAATGAAAAAAAAGCTGAAACTTACTCAGTCGCTACACTTTTGTGTCCATATTTTTCAAAGTATACCATTTAAATTCAGGGAGCGTAGCAGATAGAGTTTGCCACTGCACTCACGTAAGTTACAGATAAGTTTTGGATGGAAAAAACCGTGAGAGGAGGAGTGTTTTTTTTTTCTTATTTCACCCTAACGTTTTATTATTTTTTTATTTTTTTTAGAAATGGCGTAAAAGATGTAGTTTCTTGGAAGAAGTTTACATTCCCTTCGCCCACACACAAAAAAATAGAGATATACCTCTGGGCAATAAAATGGTTTCAGTGTTGCATTTTGGGAGAGAAAAAATTGTTGAAGCATGCCGCGCTAAGTACAGTGATCGTTGAAAAAGTAGTTACAAGAGCATATATAGCCAATTTATTTATTGAAGTTCTATATATTTATTGGAGAAATAAAATATAAATGCATTTTCTAAGATGCAAAGATTGAATATTGCAAGGAAAAACAGCCACATAAGCATCCGGAATAGAATATGGATTCCTCATCCAAGGAACTTTATGAAATCTCGTAACATACGTTGAGATAACAGATATTTCTTTAACAAAATTCAGGACATCCTGATTTCACATTCTTTTTTCTGGGGCTAAACTAAAACAGTGGGAAATATATATGCAGAATAAGATATTCTGTTAAAACAATTTTTTTTTCTTTTGCTCCAGTTATTGTCATAATATTATATTGTTGTACATATACAATGCTTTAAAATTGGCATATTCTTTGAAAATTTTATGATCCCAAAGATGTTAAAAGTACTTTACAGGATTAGATTTAGTTGTATCCTATTTAATATTTAGCAACATATTAAAGTTATTAATAATGAAATTTAACGTTTTAATTAAGTTTCAATTAATTTATGTTTTGACATCTTTCTTCAATACCTTTAAAATATACAAAGCATAATATGCATAGAGATCATTTCACTGCTGTTTAAAAATTGAAAATATTAGCTTCTCAATGGCGATAATATTTTTCTCAGCAAAATTTTCAATCATATTAATTAATTTTCCTAAATTTATTCTAGATCAGCTAATTAAATTGCTTTTTATAATTCATTCTGTATTAAAATATTCTATAAATTTTTTACACACACACACACACACACATATATATATATATATATATAATTTTATGTATTATTAACTTGAATGATGAAGAATGCTATTATGAAATTGCAAGCTATAGTACATTTTAACATCACATTATTTTACATTCAATTCGTCCTTTGTATTTTTTCAAAGACCATAAAGAAACAATTTTATACATATAACTTGCGTAACAAATTTCATTTGAGCATAAATTTTGTTTCAATGTGTAAAGATTAGTTATAGATTTGTGACTGTAGTAAAGATATATATTATATTCTTTAAATCTGCAATTAGTTATTGCCAGTTTTTTACTATACTTATTCTTGGAATAATATTTTATATAAAGAGTATTTATATCCATGTATATAGTGCATATTTGTAATGATGATATTTAATAAAATCATTAGAGTTTATAAATTATTATGATGAATTAAATTTTACCCTAATAAAATGTAATGAAAAAATTGCCACGTAATGAAATTTTAGTCTATATATAATTTAATTGAAAGAAATAAAACTGCATATAGACATTATTTTATCAGCCCACTAATCATTTTTTTCTAATAGTAAGAAATTCCCATAAATGCTTTAATCTCGATGCATTCCGTTTTATTATTTCCATTTCACTACGAATTTATATTTAAACGAAGAGAATAATTTTATACTTTTAAGTCAGCATTGTTTGAAATAGGATTGTACTGGTGAGACTCTGGATGATGTAAAGGGAGGAGGCAATTTATATCCAAAATAGAAAAAAATAAAACATTAAGAAACATTTGATATTTAGAATTTTTTTTAAAAATTGGAAATGGCGAAGCAATTAGCATTTCATATTGATGGTTCATATATTTAATAATTAATTTTGGTATTTTTTTTTCTTTAGTGTAATTCATTCTTATTGCTCTGATCGTACTAAAGCCGTATTCGATGTTCAATAAAAACAGAAAAGGAAGAAAATCTCCAGGAAATATTTTTCCTTATAATTCAAAACAGTTTATATTTATTATTCATTAATTTAGTGATAAATAAAATTCTGGACCCTGTGGAATATTTAATCTCATGCAAAATGTAGTAAATCAGAACTGTATTTTGGTCTTGGTCTATCCCACGGTGACCCTCAACCCGAAAGGGTGTGAAGGTGAAACCTTGAAGGTGGCTGCAGAGAGAACCATTATTTATTTATTGAAAGGATTACAGTCATAGCCAGAATATGGGCGGTAAATAAGAGCATAATTATAATTTATTTGACTAAAATAAAATATTTAAATTAAATAGTTATCAAGCCAATTCTAGGTTCAAGTGACTAAGTTGAAAAGTTCATAAATAATTAACACATATAAGCATAAAATAAATATCATAATGTCAAAGGATGGACGACATATTACACAGTACAGCAATATTATAAAAATGTACCAATATCTAAAACCATATATCTATCCCATTATATAAAGTGAGTAATAAGTGAATAACATAAATGCAAAGTGAAATACAAAGCAGATCAAGAATGATAAACATAAAAAAAGCAGCACTAGAAGGTAAATCAAGAATATGAGCAGAAACTGAATCTGTTAAATTGTGGCTTTCACTCATTTAGAGTTAATACTGTGAAAATTTAGGTTAGTCAATAAATGACAATTATCATCGAATAGATCGTTTCTCATTAATTTTTTGAATGAGGTCTTTTTTGGAGTAGGAATTTCATTATTATTATTATTATTATTATTATTATTATTATTATTTGCTTTGAAATTGGGGCATTTTTTACTGTGGAATATTTAAAAAAATAGGCATAAATAATAAAAAAAAATTATGCAATTGTTTGAAGTTTATAGCATTTTATTAATGAAAATAAATTAAATAAAAAATAGATTCTTCAGCAATTGACTAAATAAAAGTATGAGATTGTTCTTTAGTCAATTATATTTTATAACGAATTAAATAAAAAGGCACCTTTCGTAATTAGAATTCCCTTGGAAATTTCTATTTATAGTACTTCCAAATGGCTGTTTTTGATTTTAACAAATAAAACTAAAAGCTAAAATAAAATAACTTTATGATAATTTATTTCAATATCTAAATTTCTAAGAAATGATGCAACTTTTGCTTTAGAAAGTAACATTTCCTTTTAACCAAAACAGTAACAAGTATAAAACAGTAAAATCACTTCAATTGTACCTTTTCAAATTTTTTTCATGAATTAAAATGACTCTATTTAAGAAACACACGGGAAGTTCTTAAACGAGTTAATTTATACTAAGTGCAGAGTTCTTAAAATTGTTCTTAGAGTAAAGCCAAAAACTCCCAATACGGAAATATCCTTTCTCTTACTTATTTATAATTATTATTCCTTTCTATTTTCACTGAATCCTTCCTATTTTTTACGAACTTCCCTTTTAAGAAGCAGATGTAAACCGAACTTTAATGTAGTAAATGGATTTCAAGATCCATCGAGACCGAATTACTTTAGTAGAAACTGTTACTCCTTTTTTTATTACAAATCATGCGAGAGATACTTCACCTAGATTAAGTAACAGAAGTAGAAAAAAAAAGGAGTCATCAGTAATTTTGGTAAGATGGAAGCCGTAACTAAGGACTCATTTAACTTTTTTTTTGTCTTCCCCTTAGTATCATCAATGGCTAAAGTTCAGTTTTAACGAATGCTTTACCTCATTAAGAGTGTTTTTGGCAACGCTGGGTTGATAGCAAGCCGGCGTTGAAAGTAATTTATATTTTTTATCTCATTATGCGGAAGTCCTTCTTCAAAAAAGAAGTGAAATGACTTAAATCAAACAAATATTCTGCCTTTAGTGGAAATGATGGACGTCCATAAAGTTCCAAGATGGCCATTTATTTATGTTTGAATAAAATATTTGCGTTCTATATTTATCATAAAAGGTAATAAGCAAAGCTTGCATCTGGCTATGTGAAAGAAATGTAACAATTTATCATTCAAAACTAGTAATCGTCACATAATATATTAACCAGTTAACTTTTTTTGACGTGTATACTCATCATGGAAAAAGTACAACATTTTGCGTTATGAAGAGTTTATTCGTCAGGAGTAATAAGGAGTGACAATTTGGAATATCAATTAAAATTTTAGTAAAACTCAAACGTATTCGTAAATTTAAAGATGTTTAAAATAAGACCAAATCAATATCAAAGGAACACATAAAAATTATTAATAATTATTATAAAAAACCGCATATAATATGAATTGTTTTTCTTAAATGTATCACTGTGTTGTATTAGTCATCCCAGAAGCAATTAGGCAACCATAAATTGTTTTAGACTATTTAATAAGTGGGGCACCTGGTAATAAAATCAGGGATGAGGATACTTTTATATCCTTTTTTTCATGTTTTCAGGAGGTGGCATTTGTACCATCTATTTCAAAAGTTAATCTTACACGAAAGTGTGCACATTATGCTAAAAACAATATAAAGAATCGCGATACTGATATTGAATTTGCAAAGTTCTCTTATGTGCTGTAATATTCTCTGCCGAATACCATTCTTTATCAGCAAATTAAGATAATAAATTATTTTTTTTTATTTACGTTCATATGCACAAAATTGTATGTTAGTTTAAGCAAATAAATAAGTATGATTACTGAAACAAGAAAATAAAAATCATTTCATTACAACATAATTTCATATTACACATACTCTGTCTTTGATAAGTATACTGATCATCGCTAAATTTCTGCGACACAATTTAGATACGCATTTTCCAAAAAAGTCGCAAAAGTTAAATGTTTAAAAAAAATTGTTTAATTTTGTAAAGTACCTCTAACAGAAGGACATATTTTAACCCATCAGACATAGAGAACAGATACTCACATCTATTTGCGCCAATAAGTTATACAAACATCAAAGGTCAATCAAATTAATCCTTTATTTTCTTTCGGTTATACTTCAAGCATCGATATTTTGGTTGTTGAATAGTGTCTGACTAAAGGTAATAATTAAGAAGTCAGAAATTTAATCACTTAATATTTGATAGTGATCAATTTCTAAGTAAGTTACTTTGTGTTTCTCAGTAAACATTTGAATTTTTTTGATATTTGAAAATGACAGTTTAACCTTATTACCTTAGTAGTACCCTTTTTACCTTAAATATGTCACGAGGGTGCACTGAAGGTATGTGGATGAGAAGCTTGATTCTCGTCACACGGGTGATACAGAAATGGTGGGGGTCAGCTACTACTTACAATGACGGGCAATGCTTCCCTCAGAAAAAATTGTATCATGGCCGGTGATGGCCCTGAGGACTCAACCTGAGTTTTTACCAATGCTGTGATGACGATCTGAACGGTCAGATTTAATTCGTTTTCCTCAGTAGCATGTAGGAGTAGCCAAGATGTAGATACCTTAGGCTGGATGGTTTCAACTGTTCAAACAGTTTGCACTTAATGAATTACCAGGGTCAATTTGATCACTGATATATTTCTGAGTGAAAATCAGAGTATTGCAACTTATCTATAGATCATTAACCTTTATTTGCTCTTATATCAGTTGATTAATCTTTCTTTACTGCTATTTTATTTATTTGTCAATAAACTTCCCACAATCACTCCTTGTCTTAGGAAAGTTTTATTAATAATTTTAATAATTTTTGACTCTTAGGTTAGCTAAAGAGTCAAATGACTTGAATTAATTTAATAATATTTGTAGGACTGATTTTTGATTTTGCATTTGATTTATTTGTTATGATGCAAAGCCAAAAAAAAAGAAAACAATGTTCTTAGATCATTTTGTGTTTCAATAAAAGCTAATAAAAAAGGATTTAATTATCAGTAAAATAATATTAAATTTTCTCTTAATTTAATCAGAATTAATGAATTAATTCATCATATATACAGTTGTGGCCAAAGGTGTGGACATTTTTTGAAAGTTTCATGTTTTTCAACTTTGCGTACTTGTAGAATATATTAATTTTTACTTAAATACAAATGTTTAGATACCAAATTGAAGGTAATTCAATGTAAAATTTAATAACAGAAACAGTATTACAATATCTGTATTACAAAAAAAGTTACGCTAATTTTAGTAGAACAAACAAACACAAATCGTTTTGAATAATGACATGTTTTGTAATAAAAGCGTACTAGCCAATCACAAATACTGTTCTGAGGACCCATCAAATGTTTAGAACTATAATTTAGGTTATTTGGATGGTAAAAGAGTTACTGTTGTGGAAATATTTTGCGGAATGATGCATACTAGTACAATTAAATAGAGTATTGCGGTTTTTGAATATTTTAAGTCCTTTTTTTCAATTAAACTAATTTTAAACAAACAACACCAACAAGAAGAACTGATTGAACATCTACAAAAAGAAGCTGAATTGTCATATTGAGAGAAAATGGCCTCTCTTATGCTGAAATTGCAAGACAAGTTGGTGTTTCAGTTGGTTTCGTACACACTTGTTCTTGTGTACGAAAGTTCTGTTTACTTTATGAAAAAACGAAATCAGAGGAAAATAAGGCCAAATCAGGCAGAAAAAAAATGCACATCTGCTACTGCCGATAGAAAAATTAAACGGCTATGCCTTCAAGATGGAAAAATTTCATCAGATGCCATTAGATGTGAAATGAATGCAGCGGGTATTGCAGTAAGTTCAAGAACCAAAAGAAGAAGGTTATCAGGATTTGGACTACAAGCTAGAATTCCAAGGAAACAACCATATTTAAATTTAAAAAAAAAACTCGAAAAACGAGTTAAGTGGACAAAAGAACGCATTAAATGGTCAGAAAATCAATGGAAGCAAGTAATCTGGAGCGATGAGACTAAAATATCGCTATTTGGTAGTGATGGTAGAAAATACGTGAGACGTAGAGTAGGTGAAGCGCTTCATCCTGATTGCATTGAAGCAACTATAAAAACAACAACAAATGCCATGATTTGGGCATGTATGTCTGCAGATGGTGTGGGCCGAATTCAAGTGATTGATGGCATCCTGAATAGCAAAAAATACATCAAAATTGTTCTGGAACCAAAATTGATACCTTCCATCAGGGATTTCTTCCCCAACAAAGCACCATTTATTTTTCAGCAGGATTCAGCTCCATGCCACACAGCAAAAGTATGCAAAGCATGGTTTCAAAATAAAGGCATAGATGTATACTATGACCAGGAAACAGCCCTGATCTCAATCCAATTGAAAATTTGTGGCGACGTTTAAGTACGACGTCTTGTACGAAGAAAACGTCCATCCAATAAAAGACAACTTATTGAATCTATAATTGATTCTTGGCATCATGTGATTACGAAAGATGAACTCCAAACACTCGTTCACTCGATGAAAAGACTCTGTGAAGTGTCTTAAAAAATAAGGGTTATCCTACTAAGTATTGATTGTGTAAGCATCACTTTAAAAAAAATGCAAATCTAAGATATATCTTACTAAAATGAGAGTAACTTTTTTTGTAATACATATATTGTAATACTGTTTTTGTTATTAAATTCTACATTAAATTACCTTCAATTTGATATCTAAACATTTGCATTTAAGTGTGAATTAATATATTCTACAAGCACGCAAAGTTGAAAGACATGAAATTTTCAAAAAATGTCCACAATTTTGGCCACCACTGTATGTGGGGGTGAACAAAAATGTATCATTAAACATGCGCTACTGAAGTATACTTTTAAGTAGAAACATTCTGATACTAATTAATCAATCAAATTTAAAAGTTTAAACAAAATCAGTGGCATTTGACATAAAATGCGCACTTATGCTCTTCAAAACTTAAACTCATTTTAGAATTTCTAGAAACAGTCTTTTCATTCGCTAATGGGTATCTGCCATGAAAAGACATTCCTTTTACATTCAAATACGGGTTTACCTGGAGTGTAAGATGACTCAGTAGAAACTCTACCAATGTAGTGTAGGGTATTCAATAAATAATTTTCGAGCATTGAAAGTTAAAACCCGATACATGCAGACGCTAATTTGAAATGCAAATTGAAATAATTGAATTTATATCTGTTCAGTTTAAGAATTTAATAAAATCTTGTTGTGTCTGATGATGTAAACAGCGAAACTTGATTAATTATACTGAGAGAAATTGCGCAAATATTTAACTTTAATTGGAGATTTGGAAAAATTGAACGCTGTGGTATGCATTCCAGAAGAATATTTTGAAAAATGAATATTTAATGAGATTCTGAAAGCAATTGCATTCATTCCGCAAATATGATTCATTATCTCATCATTTTCCACCACATTCTTTATAAAATGTCCATAAAATTCCTTTGGAAATCTATTTGTGGAAACATTCAGATTATACAGAAATTCCTAATATTTGTTATCATATTATTCCGCAAAATTTAATTGGCAAAAAAATATTTACTTTAACTATTGTACTCTAAGAACAAGGGAAAATATATTTTTATTGGAAATAAATATTTAAACGAAAAATATTTCATGATTAATTTTTAAGAATTAAATGAAAATAAGTGTAAGAAATACAAAATACGTGTTTTAAAAATTAAATCTGATTTCTCTCTCGTAATTGTACACTTTTGTCGAATTTCTCTCATCACTACTGTTCAGTAATCCTTTTCACTGAATTTAACTCAATTTTCAAAATATAAATGAAACCCTCTTTGAAATATGAATGCAGTAACTTTATGCTTGGTTTCAATTCTAAATACAATTTGTTTAATATTTGCGAATTATAATTGGAACGAGTATACACCTTCACGCCTTATTATCATTAATCTAGTTCTTATAACGAATTCTTTTTCATTTCAAATGAAACACAAATAATTTTTTTAAATATATGTAAAATCTTCCCCTTATTAAAAGTTTATCTTGCTTTCACTTGTATAATTTTAAACGTAGTATCCGAGGAAAAACGTTGCGAATTTCAAAATACTGTATAAAAATTTTATTAATTATGTTTATTTTTCAAAATATGTTTCCACAATAAAAATGCCATAACATTTAATCAAATAATAATAATAAAAAAATCTTACAACAATAAAGTTCCAATTCAAAACATTAAGGAGAAACAATGGATTCAAGTGTAATCTATATTCATTGATTATATTGCAAGTCCGTAAATGTATGCCCTTATTAGTTTTGATTTATTAAAAAATTGAAATATTCTAAATAATTATCCAAATTATAATATTCTAAATAATTATCTAAATTCTAATATTCTATAAACTAATTTAAATAAAACAATAATGATATATGCATTTAATAATTTCGGTTTATTAATAAATTCAAATATTCTACATAATTGTCGAAACTCAAATATTCTAAATAATTATCTAAATTCAAATATTCTAAATAATTATCTAAATTCAAATATTCTAAATAATTATCTAAATTCAAATATTCTAAATAATTATCTAAATTCTAATATTCTAAATACTTATTTAGATAAAATAATAATAATATGCGACATTTTGAAATGTAATTAAATGCATAAAATAATTTCACCTAATCCCATCCAGATTTATAAAACAAATAAGATTCTTAACCCCATAAAGATTATCCTGCAAATTTATGATTATGAATTTTAAAAATTCACAATCATAGATTTTCAGAACAATCTGTATGGACGGGCTAGAAGAAATTATTTCATATTATTTAGCCCATTTTAAAATCGTAGCATGTTAATTCTTTATTTAAATAATTATTTTCTCAATTTTAGTATTGTGAACATGAAATTGGCATTTGATTTCACGATAACTTCCCGTTAAAACTGATTCAATGATAAAATATGTATTAGAACAAACAAAAAGTGAGGTAATAATATATAGTCATCCAGTTCACAACTATTTTTAATGTTTCGAGTCTATAGTTCAAAGGGAAGTTAGTTTAAAATTTATTTTAAAATTTGTACTTAACAGATAGACAACCTGACAGACAATTAAGAACGCCAGTAAATAAAATACTTGTCAAAATAGTTATTTTCTAGTCTCGAGAACTCATGGGCCACTTCTGATTTGTGTAGACTTTTTTTCCACACGCCAAAGACAAAATGCTTAGCCTAGATTCCTCACTATAGTTTAAATTCTGTTTTATTTCCCTTGATCTCATTTTCCTCCTTTCTGCTTTCCTATTTGGAATTCTCCGTTACTTGATCATGGCTGTAACAAAGAACTTTTATAACGCATCCTAAAAATAGTTAATAGTTAATAATAAAAATAGTTAATAACGCATCCTAAAAAATCCATAAAAAACTATATTTTAGACGTAAACAAAAAGAATAAAAATACGATTTTCAAATAAAAATAAACCCATTCTTCTTTTCCGAATATGACACTTCATCTATATGTAAAAATAGTTGAATACAAACTATTGGGTTGTTCGAAAAGTAATTTCGTTTTTTTTTTTTTTTTTTTTTTTTTTTTTTTTTAATTTGTGAAAATGAAAGACAGTTTTCGTATAATAAACAAATACTTTATTAAATGATATATTGGCCGTTCTGGTCCAACACCTTTTGCCATCTTTCTGGTAGTAGCATAATTCCACGCTCATAAAATTTTTGGTCTTTGCTGCCAAAAAACTGATCGAGGTGGTTTTTGATCTCCTCATTTGAGGTGAAGGTTTTACCGTCTAAAAAATTTAGTGAACCAGTTCTGGCACTGGCGTGTTGTCAACACACCTTCTCCATACACATCGGTCGATTTCTTTCTGGCTTGAACAACATTTTTACCCTTTCTGTAGTAAAACAGTAAGATATGTCGAAAATGCTGCTTATCGCTCTCCATATTTAAAAGGACACCAACCAAAAATTACTGCGTAGAATAAATTGGAATTTGTCACACACAAGCCTTGCTATATCAGCTCTCAAAGCATATAAAAATCATACGGCTTAAATCTGAAGTTGGTTGAAAAAAATACAATTAAATCCTCTGTCGGGAAAAAACGAAATTACTTTCCGAACAACCCAATAATAATTAAATAATGTAATTGACCGCACTAATGGCAATTTTGATACTAAAATATAGACTGTGTAATTTATTAGGAGAGGTATATGTCAATACAATGAATTATGTCAATAAAAATATGTCAATACAATGAATTATTCAAGTTGAATAAAATGAAATGTGTTTTAGTGATAAATAATATTAATGCCCGTAATAATTTTGATATATCACATTCTTTTTTTCCCTTTTACAGTTAGTATATCAACAGTATTTCAAGGAAAGAAAGCTAATTCATTAAATGAACATCAGTAATATAAATCATTGTCGATAATTTTTATATATTGCATTCTTTTCTCTCCTTTGTAGAGTGAGTATATCAACAGTCTTTCAAGGAAAGAAAGCTGCTTTAATTTATTAAATGAAATCAGTGATGAAAATCATTGTCGATAATTTTGATATACAACATTCTTTTTCTCCTTTCAAGAGTCAGTCTATCAACATTATTTCAAGGAAAGAGAGCTACTATAATTTATTAAACGAGCATCAGTAATGCAAATCATTATCGATAATCTATATAAATTACATTTTTTTTTTCCTTTCAAGAGTCAGTATATAAACAGCATTTCGAGGAAACCAAACTAATGTAAATTATTAAATGAACATCAGTAATGCAAATCATTGTCGATAATTTTGATAAATTACATTCTTTTTTTTCCTTTCAAGAGTCAACTTATCAACAGCATTTCAAGGGAAGAATGCTACTTTCATTTATTAAATGAACGATAGTAATGCAAATCATTGTCGATAATTTTGATATACTACATTCTGTTTTTTCCTTTATAAAGTCAGTATATCAACATCATTTAAAGGAAAGGAAGCTACTTTAATTTATTAAATGAACATTATTAATACAAATCTTTGCCGATAAGTTTGATAAACTACATTCTGTTTTTTTTTTCATTCAAGGGTCAGTATATCAATAGCATTTTAATAACAGAAAGCAACTTTAATTTATTAAATGAACATCAGTAATGCAAGTCATTAATAATTGTATTGTAGCCCCAATTTAATTTACAAAATATAGATTTGGATTTTTTTAAAGATAAATGATTTGGTGAATCAGTTTTTAACATTTATATTCTAATATTCTAAATTATGATGAATAGCAGTTTAATATTAATTATAGCGTGATTTCAATACACCTTAGCCCTAACGTGCTTAGCGAAAACATACTAAAGAGATCTCATATTATACTAATTCTTAATCATTATTATCAATCAGGGAATTTCCTCCTAACAATAATCAGTTCATTGAATATTCGATCTGAAACAAAGAAAATAATTGTATGTATTGACTACATTTTAAAATCCCAACCTTGTTTTCAAATTAATACTTAGAATTACTGCCGCCATTGTCAAAGGAGCAAGTAAAAGAAACAGAATGTAAAATTAGTAATTGCATTTCATGAATTTTCTCTGTAAGAAAAGAGCATTCAATTTCAGTGTCTGTTTATCAGTTCGGTTTAATTTTAAAGTAATTAAACTACTCGAATATAGTTTCACAAAACTCAATTTATAGTATTCGGCGTATAGGAGAGATTATAGCCAACATTTTTCCCGGAATAAATAAATTATATTTCGAATGCAATTTCCAAAAAGACGGCAAATATGAAAATGTTTGCTTTACATAAAATTCCCAAGAAATATGAAAGATAACGATACGCACATTAATTTGTTTTTCTTTGCGTAATACATAAATAATCTGAGAGAATTATTTATATTTTTATATAGATAATTCTTACAGAAAAAATACATATGTAAATATATATATGCTTTTAAAATTTTTATATATACTTTAATATTTATTTTATTAAAATACTATCAGCGTTTGGTGACAAGCCTCTTCCTTTCCTGATAGTTGAAATAAAAACTAAGAATGTATTTATTTATAATTTCATCTTGTTATTTCAAAGATTGTGAAATGGGAATTTAATGGAATGACTATTATAAATTGCTGTTCGTGCATGTTAAAGAATATAGATACAAAGAAATAAAAAGAAGAATGAAGATCCTACATAGGAATTAATGTCGAAATAATTTTTTTTCTTAATTTTAACATGGGCAAAAGCTCGCGACGGAAAGGTTTGATACGAAAATAGAATTAGTTTGAATTCCATTCAAATATTATAAACATAATTGAAGTTTGTGCATCAAATTCATCTTATTAAAATTATAGAAAATTATCAAAAAAGACGGACAGTTTTTTTTTTTTTTGCTTATAAAGTATTTTGTGAGATAATATTTTCAAAAATGCAGCTGAAAGATACCAAAGCTAGATTGGTTTTTCATCACTATATTTAAAAACATTTCGGACTTTAAAATGTTACCCTCCCCCTCTAATCATGAGACCACTTGTGTTATATTTCATTAAAATCAGACAGCAGTTGTAGATTTATATAAAAGTAACAAATGTTCTAAAAAATACAAATAACATCAAAACATATTCGTCTTTCGTCATATATAAACTACATAATGTGCACGTCTAGACAGGTTGTTAACCTGTTAATAATACGTCATTTAAGATAATCACAAGTTAAGTAAAGAAAGTTGTTCTCATGAAAATGCTCATGTACAATGGCAGAACACTTAAAAATGAATAAAAACTATTGCATTTTAGATATAAATGCATGTTAACAATGTTAAAGCTTTCTTTTCCTGTTGAGGGATCTTCTACATCCATGATGTTCATAATCACTCAGATGAAAATGACCATTCAATCACTAAATAGGTTTCAAACAATTAGTGATTCACTGATAAAAATTACAATGCTAAATAAATAAATAAATTGCTGAATAGAAAGTATCGGCAATAACCTTCAACGGACGTAAGAATATTACGAATCACGATAATACAAACTATAAAAATTGCAGACCTTAGCTCAGTAACCATTACTATTATGCAACGTAAAAAATGTAAGTAAAATGCTAAATTAATGAACCCATTACTATTTTTTTTTTTGCTGAAGATTATTTTTATAACGATTAATCTATTCAAACATCAAAAGAAATTCTGTGGTATCTGCTCGACAGAAAGCAGAATTTAGGATTTGCTCATTCATAATGACTCAGATCAACTCTATAAATCCGGAAAGGCATCAAACGACCATTCAACAAAGTCACGGAAGCCCCCCCCCCCCGAGTTCCTAGAATACCACTGCTAAATTCTTGCCCTTTTTAATAATTGTGATTTATACCCTGACATGCTCTTTAATCGTCAGGAATGCTCACTGAGATAGATTTTAGGTTCAAAGATAAATACTGGAAGTCTTCAAACGCCCATTCAATGAAACTACAGTTGATTATCGCTATGAAATACATCTCGCTTTCAATAAGTATGTCTGATTAAATACCCGATGCGGATGCTTGTTCATCAAAGATGCTCACCTAGATGAGGTTACAGAACAGGCCTGCGATTGATGAAATTAAACTCCGAAATCCCAGTATTCTGAGATACCTGAATTAAAATTATCTTAGTAGTGTTAAGGATTAAAGAATGGGGACATTTTTAATTCCTCCCAGACGATATAACCATCCACAGACGACTGTGGATGGTTATATTATAGATAATTAAACATACACACGTTGAGTAAATAATTCGAGTATTGCTTAAAAAAGTAATCGCTAAGAAATCAGAGCATACATTCATATTTGGCTACTACTGTCACCATTTTCTAATTGTTTCCAACTTTATTTGCAGTTTCAAAGACCACCGAGGAAACATTATTTAATTTCCGAATTATATTACGTTTTTCAATTTTAGTCCTCATTTTTCAGAATTTCCTAATCTTCTGAAATTCTTCTGATTATTTAACAACCTCATTTTCTGTCTCATTTGAGTGAATGCAAACCACCAGTTTCTTTGAAAAGAAATAATTTCTGAAAAGATAGACCATGCTCTTTTATTTTATATCAATATGATAAAAAAAAATAACATAATTAAGCTCTGACTTCAAAAACATTATCAAACTAAACGTAATTGTAAATCTCAAAATGATCTTTAGTTCACTATGAATCATAATTTTTGATTTCTTTAGAATTGTTAAATTTCTTTATTAAAATATTGTTTATGAGGCCACGTTTTCAGATTAGACAAACAATACACTGACAGCAAACAAAAGCTCACCCGTCCATCCAAATGAGCAATGTTGGTGACACAAAAAAGGCCGCTTGTTGAACTTCAAAAATTTCATTTCCATCACAATAAGGGCTCACATGCACGGCAGTTGTTGTTATGCCTGTCACATTTGAACCTAATTTCGCTTTTCTTTTATTCACATTCTTTTGATTTCTCCAATAGGCGTTTTGTCTTTGTCAAAAACCGTGTCAAAACTTGATATAATAGAGTCACGGACCTAAAGCTTCCGTTGTTAGGCGCACGCGAGCGAAAAATTAAAAACTCCAGACAAACTCACGCTGGGTGAGCGTCAGTTGTTCGCGTTCACTTGTTTATGTCTCTTTTGTTATGAGATTAGTTAAAGTTTCAGTAGAAAGATGGTAAAAAAAGCGACTATCAAACACAAGGTAATCCAGTATGTCAAATGCAAGTCATGTCTTAATTTTGATTGAATAACGATGAATGAGGTTCATTTGGCACGTGCTATGTCATTATTAGATCACTGAATAGAGAAAATAGAACACTTTTTGAAAGTAACTTCAGTTAAAGTAAAAATATTATTTCAGATTTAGTACTTTAATGATAGGTTATTTTTCTTTCTAAACTTAAGCGCAATTAAGTTTGCAGGATTTCGCACTTTTTCAGTTACTGTTTCAAATTTTTTCCCCTAACATTTTCAAATAATATTGAGTCAAAATGATTTGTGTATAATAAAATTATATTTTAAGAAACTAACAAATATTGTCGATTATATTATTTTTTTGTGGAATAAAGAATGCGTTCCTTTTCAAACTCTTTACTCCGATATAACATAATAATGATGAATTATGGATATTCTTTAAAATTTCTTATTAAAAATTTATTTAATATTTTTCTATCGTAACAATAAACAATGAATTGCGTAAACTAAAATATCTGCTTAAAAGAAAAATTTCAAATGTATATTTTTTTTTAAAAAACCGGTGTAACACAATAATATTTTCTGGGGTATTGAGTAACAATTTACTAGCAGCAATTTGAAAAATTAATCATTATTGAATATATTATTTATATTCTTCAATCATTAGATACAGAAAAAACAATTCATTCAATTCCCTGTAAGTATTTAATCACTCTAATGTAATTGTTTTGGTGACTACGTATATTTCAAGCCAGAAATACGCCACTATCGTCTGTTTCTGTATCGCCAAACGATATATCATCTGATTTCTAATACATTCGGCAACTGGATTCCACGTGCAATAACTAGCGTTCCCATAATTATTCCAGTGGCTTAGTATCTATATCAGATGCATATTCATGCATTTGACTCACTATGCTCATAGCTCTAGCACATGCACAACGCCATCAGTCAATTGCTCTCACGTGACCTGAAAGCATTTGACAATTCTAATGTCACATAAATGAAACACCAACAAAGAACAGAAAATCATACAAGCAAAAGATAAATGATTCAATCGATGAGTGGTTTAAAAGCAATAGGAAATTCAAATTTCTTTGTATTTGCAGTGAATAAGTTGAAATGAAGTTCAAACAATAAATCATAATCCAAAATCTTAAAATATTATAAAAAATGAAGTTTTATATCCACTTACACAAAATAATGGAAATTTTAGTTTTAGGAACTTATAATTTGTTTTTAAGCATAAATATATGGAATGTCGTTCTCATTCAAATCATACGAATAAATGTAGTAAAAATAAACCTGCGTGCAACGAAAAAGAAATACACAATAATGAATTTCACTTTTCTATAAGAAGAAAAAACATAATTATATACGAATTTAAAGCAGCAGCAGTTAGATAACAATTTTAATTAGTACTTCTAAATTCAGAAAAAAATAAATTAATAATTCTTTATTTTATGAAAATTACGTTGAGTTAAAAGAAAAGCTAATATTAATAAATGGTTTGTTAGAGAGCGTCAATTCTAAACATGTATAAAAAATCAGCAACTTATAACATTTTGCATTTTTCTTCTCTTCAGGCATCTTGTTATCTGTTATTTGGACTTAACTATACTTAATAATTTAATCAAAAAAATGTAGCGAATGATGAGCAATAAGATAAATTTCTTTTTCAATCGGAAAAACAATTTTTTTAATGCTTTAAAGGGGCACTGTGGCCTGATGGTAAGGTCTCCGCATCGGAACCGGAGGGTTTCAGGCACGCACCCTATTCCGCCGAAAGTTCGTCGGTTCCAAATGTCCTCTCGCTGATGTGATGTGGAAGGAGGGCACCAGCTCAGATATCGGTCTCGTCGTCTGACCGTGGATCAAAACTACGAGGTCCGTCCAAAAATGGTCACAGTGTTCCTTTAAAATGGGACGTTAATATAATTAAACTAACCTTTTAACATTTTAATACTAAAATTGTAATCAAATTTTTATTTTTGCTTCTTCTATTTAATATTAAAACGCAATATTATTCCCGGAATATTATTAAATTATATAAATTTGATAGAAGGCTCATTGGAACAATGCATTAAAAAACTGAAAGCTTTAAGAGTCGAAAAAAAAAACTACAAGGTGCGGCACAAAAACACGGACAAAGTTATTACATCGTAAAATAGATTTTAATTTTTTTTTGTTTATTTTTATTGTCTACCACTTCAATTATAACATATTTTATAATGCTTTTATCAGTTTATGTACTGATTTTTGTCCTTTTTTACAATGCCAAGCAAAAGATATGCTATTTTAAAGTTTTAAAACAAACAGTATGAAGTCGTTCGTTTGCTCAATGTGCCTCGGCAAACAACGTCTGATGCAATCTATTTTTTCAAAGAGCTTGGCAATGATGATGAAAGCTCAGGAAGTGAAATAAAATGCATGGCGAACTCATTCAGCAACCGTAAGGTTATCAAAAAGCGAGTTCAATGAAATTCGAAGGTTTCCATGTGAAAGATCGCTCGTGAACTGGTAATAAGGGGCCGATCAGTGCAACAAATGGCAAAATCAGAGCTTGAAAGGAAGCCTTAAGAGAGTCAGAAATGTCACCGTCTCATTGAAGAAAACAAACTCGTGCGGCTCGAAAGACTCCGAAAACTTTTGAAACGCGCCGCATGTGAGCACTGAGAGAGATTCCCTTTCATTAATGAGAAGCTCTTTACCGTCCAAACGTTCGTAACTCCTAGAACTATAGGTTCTGGTCTGTAGACGTACTATGCTCTTCAGGAAATGTTGAACATCGCAACAAACCAAAGTCAGTCAGGGTCTGGGGCGGAATTCCGAAAAGCTGCAAAGCATCTCTGGTTTTTGTGACGATATATTTCCAAAAGTGAACCAGTAGGATATTCTAGAAGCTTTTATATTTCCACGGGCCAAAACGCACTTCGGCAATATAAAGTGGGAGTTTCAAAAAGACTCTGCATCAGTTCACTAGGCTAAAAATGATAGAATGTAGTTTATGTATGCAATACCTTTTAATGAAGGTTTTATAGGAATACTAAATGTTCTTTAGGTTATTAGACTGTATCTTAGTGCAAATGCAGTTAGAGCATTTGCTGAACTCGAAAAAGACAGAATAAATGCATGTAGGTGGCATTCACTGCCAATCACAAAAATTGCCAGAAAAAAATAAAATGATTACAAAATTAAAAATATTTAAAGTTGAGGAGGAAGAAGGTATAACCTATAAATGAGAGGAAACTTAAGTATGTACACACATAATTTATTATTAGAGTATGTTAATGAATATTTTAAATGCATTTTTCTCAAACTTGTTTTTTTTTTTTTTTTTTTTTTTTTTTTTTTTCAAATCAAATAACTCAAAATATGATTATTATATTACTATGAAATTTGGTGGACTTTGTCTTTATACTATTTAGATTGAGTGAATGCTTTTTTTTTAATTTTTGGCCTGTTATTTGAACAATAACGTCATAAATTTACTAAAAATTTCATGATAAATTCTTCTACTGGTTCTAAAATTTTTATTTATTATTATAACCATATGGTTATAGTTCATTCCCTATATAAAACTATGTAGTTTATTTTAGTATAAGACATGTTCGGAGGAGAGTAATAGTTTTTCGTGTAGCCAATTTGAAGTTTTTAAAGAATTTGCTTAAATTTATGCTATTAAATGCCAATTTTCGAAAGGTTTTAATGTTTATTTCAATATTGACATCCTATTACTAATTTGGAATATTTTTAAACCTAAAATATGGTTAAAGTATGTCTTCACCATGTTTTTCTAAAAAAAGCGCTCCGAATGTGTTCGGTTACCTTAAGAGTAGAAAATAAAGAAAACTGTGTCAGAGCATTAAGTCTTCCATCATGCACTTGTACCTTTCACCATAATACATCACAAGCATCTCTCGAGGAAGTCAGAGTGAATAAATATAATATCTAAAGCAACTTGGGAATAATAATTATTTGGTCCTTTTTTTTCACACATCACTTATTCCTTTATAACTCAAACAAGTGTAGTAACAAATAAGCTTTGGGGAAAGGAACAACAATAGACAAACCCTCGCAACATTGACATTCGTAGACATGCATAATAATAACAATAATAAAGAAAACAACCTCTCACGTCGTCACTTGGAGCAGATGTTATTGACATCTTACGCAAAGCATGGATATAGGCATGTATTGAGAATTTTCTGGTTTCGCTCCGAACCATCTGTACTGAAAGCTACTTTAGGCGAAGCGTGATTTTTTATCCTCTATTTTTTATTCGAGGACAATTTTTTTTATTTGTTTACTTATTTCGTTTTTCGGCAGCAAGGGAAATTGGTAGTCAGGGCGTTGGATGAGCATCAAACTGGAAGTTTGAAGTTTATTGGTTTTTGATCACGTAACGTCATTTTAATAGAAATTCCTTACTTTTGACTTTTCTTTTTTACACTTTTTTTCCTGTTTGATGCATTTGAGTTTTGATTAACAAATATTTTTTTCTTATTCTTCATTTTTTTTAGTTGTTTGTCAACGAGGACTTTTTAAAAGTTGAAATTGGATCACTTCCCCCCCCCCATATATATATTAGGGTGTTTCATAAGTTTTTTTTCCTATTTCTAATATGAAATGAATACACAGTATTTACTGTTTAAGACATTATTTATTTTGTTATATAAGAACCCTTTTGCTCTATTATCTTCTTCCGTCTCTCAGGAAGCCTCATCATTCCTTTTTTCCAAAATTGTTGTGTTTTGGACAAGAAATAATCCTCGGGGTGCGCTTTTATTTCGTTGAGGAATTTAAAACGTTTATCGTGAAGAGAATGTTTTACAGACAGAAAGAAGTAATAATCAGATGGAGCGAGATCTGGAGAGTATGCAGGATGTGGTAATACATCCCAATCAAACTGTAAAATCTTCTCTCTTACGGCTAATGCAATATGTGATCTCGCGTTGCCATGATGAAAAACAACGCCTCGTCGGTTCATTAATTTTGGCCTTTTTTTTTTTTTTTTTTACTTGGGTAACTTTTAATTGTTCCCGTCGATGACATTATTTCGTAGAATTTATTGCTTCACCTTGAGGAAGGAGCTCGTAGAAAATTGCACCTTTCTAATCCCACCAAATGGACAAAATAACTTTTTTGGGATGTAGTTCCGGTTTTGCGAAAGTTGAAGGCCTATTGCCCTTACTTAAAGTGCGTTTCCTATGCACAATTTCATAGAAAATCCAAGTTTCGTCTTCAGTGACTCTCTTTAATGTCGTAAATGCGCCTTTCGCTACCCATGTTTAATGCTGTGGATGAAAGTCTTAAAAGAGACTGTGGCACAAACGAAACGTATTATCAAAGAGCTGTGGTATAACCGAAACCAATGACATAGACGACTAATATATAAGTCTGCATGTTTAAACAAGCAGAGCCAGACAAGGCCATTCATACCGTAATAAGAAAGAAACTTTTGGGACTCCCTAATATTACGGATTTTGGATTTTCTATTAGAATTTGAAAAAAAGTATATTTTATTGTTCAAATTTAATCCAATTGTAATGATTTAAGAAATAGATAACTAATAATTCAAAATCAATTTTTCAGCAATGCACCATCAAAAATTGTTTTCTTCAAAATAGCTACATTTCAAAAAGTGTCTTATGATTTAACTCTCTATTACATGACATGAATTCTACCAAAAGCAAGTTCCTTAAATGCTATAAAAATTGAGCCAATTGCAGTGATAGGAAGGTAATAAAGGCATGATAAATTAAAAAATAGTGACAAAGCGTTTTTATAGTGCTTTTCAATATCAATTATTATTTAAAACGTGTATTTTATATTTGATTTCCTATTGCGTAACTCTTCCCAATTAAATATGATTTTGTTAGACGTTTTTCAGAACTTTTTTTTTGCACGTATAATTTTAAATTTAAAAACACTGAAACCTAACAAAATAATGGTATGTTCTAGAGACATCTATTTGCAGAATGAATTGAATTTTCTTCCTATTAATTTTTTTTTCTATGTAAAACTAAAATAACAAATGATCCTTGTATTTCCTTTTTTCCCTTTTAGTTGGAATTTAATGTTCAGTGTGAGATTTCGCGTTTTATCTCCTCCCCCCGCTAATTATTTTTCGATGAAAAGAAAAAAAAAAAACAGTCGAACAAAAACTGAAATTTTTTGGATCCTTTTTTTTCTACAGTTAAAAGAAATTTCTTCGGGAACATAAATATTTGCAATGTATGATTGGATTCTAGACTCGTAAGAATAATTCAGTTTTTTTCACTAGTTACTTTTAGTTCAATTTTTCTACTTCAGTTTATACAGCTGTTATTTTCTCCAAATCCTTTTCTTTCCATGCTTTAAATGAATGGTTATTTGGTTTCTAGCGTTTCCATATACATGATTTTTCTGAAGCGACAAAGAGTTGTAATCGAATTCCTCAAAACGGAAATTAAATTAATTCTAAGAAATAATAATATGCTATATACGAGACGCTTCTCCTATTTAAATCATTTTAGGAAGGAACAAAAATGATCTGCAGTATTTATACAGCATTCAAGTATTCAAGTATACCTATTGCATTAAAAATTTATGCATTCTTTCTTATAAGCTACAGAGTTTTAATGAATTTATCTCCTTTTAAATTTAATTTTTATTAGCAAAACTTTTACTGATGAGAAAAATCCATAATGCATTAGTAATAGTGCTAGAAAAATTTTTAATTAATATTTGTTTCCTTTGGTTTATATAGCTAGCATTAGACATTTAAAATTCATATCTTTGGATTGTATCTATTTTAATTTTATGCCGCAGATGCATGGCAGTTTTCAAAATCACATTATCTAAGTTTTAAAAACTATGTATAATAAATGTGTTCAGTAAAGGCTAGATAATTAACAAAAATGCTTTGCTTTTGTTTTCTCTAACCATCTTTTCTAAAACATTTTTAAGATCAGCTTAGTTTATGGCAAGCTTTCTTCCTGAATATTGAAATTTCTAGAACTAGGTTTTTCATTTTAATATTAAATATTTTCTATGTTCAAAAATAGTTTAAATTAAATATCTACGACTTTTATCTACTTATTATTCTAATCTATTCTTATTTATTCAGATTAAGAAATACTGATTTTTTCCCGTTATAAATGAAACTTCATCCAAAAAAGATAATATTCCAAAAAGTATATTTTTTTAAGAACCTTTCTTCAGATTGGCTTGGGAAATTGTTACTTGTTTCTCATTTAATGAAAGAAGCAAGCATGTTACACGAATATATATATATATATATATATATATATATATATATATAAAGTTAAAAGTACGAAACCTGCTTAATAAACTATCATATCTGCATATATACCTAAGTGAGATAGTAATAATATACGTCTTAATAAAGAAAATTATATTTGTATTCATCATTTTCAAAATGCTTTAACTGCAAAAGATAATCACATTTGCTGATATATGAATGTGTATGACTTTACAATTGGAATATAATTTTTAAAGTTCTGAAGACGTCACCATGGCATAGTAGAAAGGCCTCATATTGAATATTAGTGGTTTCGGGACTCATATACTATGCTCCTAGTATTTGAGCTCAGTTCCCAGTTTCCAGGAAATATTGGCCATGAATGTATATAATCTTAGTTATCTAGAAAACCAAATCGATGTCAAAATTCAAACCTTCTAGCTTATATAATTTGAAAATTTGGAGAAAAGGGATGCTGGCGTAGGCAATCTTCCTCTGATTATAATTCAAATTTGCGAGGCACATCTCAAAATCCTTTTCGTGCTACTTCAAAAAAGAGTTTAACCTAATTATGTATCGCAAAAAAATATGAATAATTGTAATAAAATTAAATTTAGACCCAGAATTTTATTATTATGCTAGTAAGTAGTTACATTTTATCATAAGTAAGGTGATCTAAATAAAATCTTATTTGTGCATTGATGAAAGTTTACTTAAAATAATTTAAATTAATCAAAACCTCAATTAACTGATTGTGAATTTTTAAAAATTTTAATATTATATAATACTATATAAAACTGTGCAAAATTTGAAAGCATTATTATACAAAATAAGGGATCAAAGAGGTTATTGAAATATTTCATTTCTTCAAACATGGAACATATCATGTTAAATTAAAGAATATGAAGATTCCATATTTCTATGGTCAAGGCATGCTTTTAATTACTTACATGCCATAAAATATTTA
The DNA here is from genome assembly GCA_026543865.1 of Argiope aurantia. Taxonomy (NCBI): domain Eukaryota; kingdom Metazoa; phylum Arthropoda; class Arachnida; order Araneae; family Araneidae; genus Argiope; species Argiope aurantia. The sequence goes on from JAPMOR010001388.1 coordinate 181,052, forward strand.
TGATGTTCTTATGTAACTTTTAATACAGGAGACTAAGATATAAATATTTCTGTTATCTTTATGTTTTGATTCTATAAACTTATTTAATCAAAATTTAGAGAAAATCTTGTATCACAAAGCTGAACGCGATCATGCATCAATGAGCGGCAGTGAACGAGTTATTCTCAGCCAAATTTCTCCTATCATAAAAAGAAGGTAAAAGTAGGAGAATGCAACTATTCTCCTCAATTCAAACAGGGTCCCTCCCAAAACACCTCGATTGACAGGGATGAAATCCAATTTCATATTCCTAGCCAGCAATCTTCTGAGGAGATCACTGTCAAGTCGGCCAGTAAACACACGGATTAGACCGGCAGCCCGGCACGCCTTACACTCAGCTTCCATGGCATCCATCGTTCTTAGTGTCCGAGGAGATATCTTCTAAGCTTTTTCATGGGGAGCTTTGTGTCCGAATTGGACGAGAATTACATGAAAAAGCAGGAGTGAAAGCGTATTCGAGAGGCACAACGCCGGATTTAGATACATATTTCCGACGTCTCCATTCCTATTGAATCCGTCTGGGGAATGCAGAATGCATTTTGAATAGAGGCATAGAAAATATCCGATCATATGTTCTGGTATTTAGATTTGGATGCTTCGAACAATATTAGATTTTTTGCTATTTTTCAGAATCTGAATTTAAGATTATAAAGTGGCCAAACAGCTGATGAAGTCCTTTTTGAGTGTGTGTTAGCATTTATTTGTTAATTTTATGCGAATTTGTGAAAAGGAAATATATCTTTCATTAAATCTATGAAATTATCAGTGATTTCAAATTATAATGTTTTATATATAAGCCTAATTTCTTAATTCATATGTTTAAACATATCTGTAAAAAGTAGAAGATAAACAGAAGATTAGATTTTTACTACAAAATACATTTAAAAAGTACTCTTATCGCCTTTTTTACGTTTGAAATAAATTGTAATTTATTATTTTAATAATTCAATTCATTCGCTAATTGTAATCTTATCTTTCAATTTAAACTAATTATTTATCGTTATTTACAGTTATTTAGTAGCACAATTTATAGTTACCTACCCCAGCGCACAACATATATGCTGATTATAAATTATAAATATATATATATTTTAAAGATTTTCTTATAGATTTTGATGTTTATCCTGTTATAAATAATGCTTTTTGTACCAAATCTGTCATTTCATTTTTCACGATATATTTATTTATTTTGTATTGAATTTTGTAACAACGTAAATTATTTATATTTATGTTATTTTCATTTTGGCACTCTTCGTTTCTCAATCGAAATGTGAGGATTTAATTACTTAATTGTTACTGTCGCTTCACATCCAAGATAATAAAATTCTGTTGATTTTTTTTTCTTTTTGTCAGTTTGCATCTAGGTTTTTCGCCTTCGTCGTAGAGCAGATCGTTATAAGAGATGAAAAAGAACTTTTATTAAATACCAATTAATATTTATGAAAGATAAAAAGCAAAAACTAATTCTAACTTTGGAAATAGTTTTTATTTTACTTAATTCTAATCAATTCCTGAAACAAAAGTAGGTTGATCATGTTGATTAATGAATGTTAGCATTTATTGGTATCTTAATTACAACAATTGTGTATTCATTTGTAAAATGTATTAGTCCTTTAGATCCGGAATTCCTCTAGAGGTAGATTTAGTACCATTTTTTAAGAAATTGCATGTTCCAACCAGCACTTGTACGAAATATTACTGCATTTTGCCTTTAGTGTTAAGCGATAGATGAATCGTAACACCTCCCGTTACTTTATGATCTAGTCACAACACTTTATTCTAAAGCAAATCCTCGCAGAAATATGAATTTTATCAATTTTTAAAAGATAAGCGTCAACAAATGACTCAGTCTGACGGGTGCTTCAATGTATTTCCAGATTAAAACAATACTTATCCATTAATCATGAAAATCGTCTAAATTCATCAGCAATATCCGATTCAGGAGCGTTAAAATTCGCTTCGGAAAAGGAAATGAGTAGCGAACTTTAAATCCTTTTGAATGATGTGTCTAATGCTCGGCAATGGACTTGCCAGATTCTTAGGGCCGTCTGCAGCCCCTGCAAATCTATCATTCTTACTGTCACATGGAACATTTTCTAACGCTCCGGCGAAGCTTTTCTCCCAGCTCTAATGCCTATACAAACGCTACCGGAATATTTACGCTTTTGAGTTTTACAAATGTAAACACCACATAGGCACAGAACCGGCGCTTGCTACAGGAGATAGGTTGTGATGGAGAGGAGGGGGGATATACATCATGTTTATTTCAGTCATAAAACGAGTGGAAGGGTGTATGTGTATGATTTTCATTTGGCTGAAGCTATCGCAATGGAGAAAATCCTCGATCAATAGCTGAAATGGAGTGTTGAAATGGTGGAAGTATGTTGCAGAAGAAAGAACAAGAACGAGAAGCAAAAAGAAAAACATAGAATTTTCTTGAGAGCGAGTGCTTGCAAATTTCGCACAGCCCCGTCCTGTTTCTCATTTTATAGGCGTATTTGGGAAGCATGATTGATGGATATGCGAAGGGTTATTTTGGGCAGGAAAAATATTGGGAGTTTGGTTTTATAGCGAATACTAACATAGCATTAACATTTATTGACCAGGACATACACGTATCCATATTTCCCCCTGAGGTGTTATTGTTTGTTGGCAGTTGCTTACCTTCCTACTTAGAGTTCCGACAGTTTTTTAATATTCCAATTTCTTGAATTGCCGATAAAGGAAGGAAACTCTTAACTGAAGATGATTTGGCCTAGATGGTATCTTAATTCTTTTTCTTTTCTTGTTTTTATTGGCAATTTGTGTGCAAAAATATAATGTTATATTATTGAATGTCTGTGTTAAATTGGAAAACGTTTATACACATAGATGATATAGATGAAGATGAATTTGATAAACATAGATGATATAGATGAAATGAATATGATAAACATAGATGATATAGATGAAATGAATTTGATAAACATAGATGATGTAGATGAAATGAATTTGATAAACATAGATGATATAGATGAAATGAATTTGATAAACATAGATGATATAGATGAAGATGAATTTGATACACATTGACGATTGGATATATTTACATGTATGTGAATAAAATCGTTTATTTTTATGACTTATTAATTTAAATAGGCTATTTTTATATATGTGGTGCAAAACTGCACTTCGTGGTGAGAGTTTTGGAAAATTGTAAAAGCCAAAAGCAGCAAATACATTTATAAAAAGAATTGGGAATAACGTAAATATTGTTAAGATGTTTATAAAACTATCTTTAAATACCATTTACTTATTAAATATTAAGTTAATTAGTAATTTCGAATCATGAAATTATTATTAATTAAAGAACATTTGCAGGTAATTATTAGTCTTCATTGTATTTTACATTTTCTCGTTTCCAAAATTCTATCGATTTCCATTTTCGTAGCGATTAAAATTTCAAAAATTTTGTCTTGCAAGATTTCTTGTATTTTTATCTTTAATAAATCTCAAAGATTACAGTATCTCAAAGATTACAGTATATATATATATATATATATATATATATATATATATATATATATATTGAAGAAGTGTCATTCAATCAGAAAATAATTTAATTTTATATTGCATTGCAAAAATTTTCTCCAAACATGATTTTGAATAGAAGATTCTTTAATTTAATAGTTTATACATCAAACTTTATTTTCTAGTTTTACATAATAGTAGATTTTTAGTTTAATAAAAAGTTATTATGTACTTTCTATCATTCATTAAGAAAAACTGAATAAGAAAATTTTTTCGTTATGAATTCAGAAATAAAACATCAAAATATCGAAAAAATTCGTCCACATTCTAAAAACTGGCAAATCGCCTTCTGATATGCAAGTGACAGATGGTACCAAAGCCAAAAGGGTTCAATCCTATTTCCACCTCTAATCATTTCCATTATTAGCAGAGGGAAAAATCACTACATACCATTTAAAACCGCAGATCTGGCGAAACGAATTCGATTAATGCATCATTCGCTGAATGATTATGACTGCGAAATTAATTAGCATCTAATGTCTTTGGACCTGCAGTTTTATATGCATGGCGTTGCATATTTCTGCGACCACGTCATTAGAAACTATTTCCATACCCTCACCATTAGGTCTGCAGAAATCCGCAGCAGCATGTTAAGTGTATGAGGGAGCCCGCATTGTATCTTCTCACATTAGCTGATTGAAAATTCGTGCCCACAATGAGGCAGTGGTGCGGATGGTCCCGACTCTTGAGAATGGTGAGCATGTTCCAATTTTATCGCATAGGGAATGAACAAGGCGCTGACCTCAGAGAATAACTATTGCATTTTCGCCCACGCATAGATGCCACAATGAATATGGATATCAAAAGCTGTTTCAACATCGTGGGGAAATAACTCCGGTCTAGACAATATGACCTGCGGAGTTATCAATTTTGTAACAAGTTTTCTAATCAGTGATATATGTCTCTGTATAGAAATAATTTAGGAATCGTACGAAATAACCAAACTAACTAATAATTAAGACTTATATATTGGTTACCAAATAAGGAGGCATTTATTATTAAAATGGATATCTGATTTTTTTAGCCATTTCATACATAGCCATTAACTTCAATTGATTCTATATAAACAATAAGTCCGGAATTTTATATACATTATTTTAACATTTAATAACCAGCTGATGAATTCTTAAAACAACTTTTGATTTTTTTATTTGGTAGAAGAATTAAGAATATGTTCTATCGTTAGAAAATAATTTTTATGCTTTCTTTGATACAGATATTCATTTAATGATGTGAGGTATGGTGTAATTGGGCAGTTCTTCCTCAATTGCTATTATATATACTATATTCCTTCATTTGAAATACACTTGCAAATCATAGATTAGGTAGACACTAGCGTAAGGTAAGTAATAATATATATAGGCTGATTAAATTGAGACCATATTGGTTCTACAAGGATACAGAAAATCTAATAATTTAGTTTTGCAACATATTAACAATCTCGTACGCAGAGAATATACTTTTATTCTCATAATATCTAAACTGGTAGTATAGATGAGTACTTACATGTGATATAGAAATCATATCGTTTGAAAGGACGAAGTAAAGGGTTTTGTGAAATTTAATAGAATACTTTTTGCTATGAAATAGATATTTAAAAGAAATATGAACTCTTACTATCAACGATCAGAAAAAAAAATATCTGATCTTTACAATTTTTTTATATTATATTAACCTAAAAACATTTTTAAAAATATTTAACAGTTAGTTAAATAATTTTAAAAAAGTTACAGGAGCAACAAATATTTAAAAAAGAACTTACAGTTTTATATATTTTAATAACTTACGGGAAAAAATAAACAGACCTAGTTTTGTATGCAAAGAATTTATATCCATTAAAGTTGTTTCAATTATACTCATGCAGAATTTTTCAATTTTCCATGAAGTATTGAATATTATTTTAATACTTCATGCACAATTCTGAATAAAACTGTATTGTATTCTATAATTGTTTTAATATTGTTGATAATAGTTACAATTAGATAATATTCTTGGCTCTATTTAAATCTGCAATTATCATTTGCCATTTAATTTTGATACATTAAGGAATACAGCCATGACTTGCTAAATTGTGAAACGCCTCGAAATGCTTAATTTCATAATAAATTTTGTAATTATTTAATCTTTACATTTTTGTTCTTGTTACAAAAAAAAAGATACATTAAGGACAAACAAAAGAAATTGAATCCCAAGCATATTTAATGAACAGAATCAATTTAAATTTAGTAATTACAAATTTCATTCAGATTTTTTATTGGGTTGTTCGGAAAGTAATTTCGTTTTTTCCGGACAGATAATTGTATTTTTTTTGCACCCAACTTCACATTTAAGCCGTATAATTTTTATATGCTTTGAGAACTCATACAGCAAGGCTTGTGTGTAACAAATTCCAATTTATTCTACCCAGTAATTTTTGGTTGGTGTCCTTTTAAATATGGAGAGCGATAAGCAGCATTTTCGACATATCTTACTGTTTTACTACAGAAAGGGTAAAAATGCTGTTCAAGCCAGAAAGAAATTGACCGATGTGTATGGAGAAGGTGTGTTGACAGTACGCCAGTGCCAGAACTGGTTCGCTAAATTTTTTAGACGGTAAAACCTTCACCTCAAATGAGGAGGTCAAAAATCACCTCAATCAGTTTTTTGGCAGCAAAGACCAAAATTTTATGAGCGTGGAATTATGCTACCACCAGAAAGATGGCAAAAGGTGTTGGGGCAGAACGGCCAATATATAATTTAATAAAGTATTTCTTTATTATACGAAAACTGTCTTTCATTTTCACAAAAAAAAAAGGAAATTACTTTCCGAATACTACAATAACACAAAATTTGTTTCTAGTTGTTGGTTATCTAGTGAAAGCAAACGGGTAAGTTTGAATCATACTTAGATCCATAGCCTTGAAAGGCAGAATTTTATAAAAAAACAAAGCCCAAAATTATCGGTTGTGTCACCTGATATTTTATTTAAATTCAAGAACTTGACTAATAATAAATAAAAATTATTTCTTCTCAATATAAAGTTTTCTATATATAATATATATTTCTATATTTTTTAACAAAATACACATTTCACATTAATATTTAACAGCCTAAAACGTCAATAATTTGGATGATTAAGCTTGGCTAAGTCATGGCAAGATGGCTTGGAATAATTATTTCTCTATCATGCATTAATTCAGACTTATGCGAAATATGCTTTTGATTTTATAGATCTACTTCCTTTAATTTCTAAAAAAATCAAGATATTTTCAAAATATCTTAAGATTATTTTTGGGGGCCTATTCCAACTTTAAAAAAAATGTTCCTAGGAATTATATGAATAATTTAGCTGCTAAGAACAACACACAAATGCGGTCAGTTAACCATCCTTTTATTATTTGATTATTTTGTATTTATGACAAACATACTTCTGAAAAAAGAAGTAAAATTTCAAAACTTATAATGAAAATAGTATTTGTATATTTTTACCTATAAAGAGAAAAACTAAGCCAAAAATTTATGATGCCATAATAATTTTATTAACTTTAGTTCCGAGATATAGAATGAAAATTTAGACATTAATTTACTGAATAGCAAATGTAGAAATAATATCACAATTTCAAAAAATGTAAACATATGTTTATTACAATCCTAACAAGTTGGACAAAATTTTATGACAAAGAAATAAGAAAGAATTAATAATAAATATGAAGCTATCAATAGCGTTTCTTAAAATTACGTTGAATCAAAAACTGAAATTATCAGTACTCTGTTATTCAAAATATAGACGTATTAATATTTTTAGAAATTTATAAAACCTCCCTCGTTTTAAGTGTGTTAGTTTTATTTATTATTTATTTTTGAGCAGTTTATAAGTAGATGAAATTAAAGCGATGTTTTTCAATAAAAGAATATTTTGAATGGAATTTGAATATTCAAAAATATTTAAATATTCAAAATTTGAATATTCAAAATTTTCTCGAATTTTTCCGATATAAAAAGATTTATGTCAGATGCAAAATAATCAATGTAAAAAAATCGTTTAACTTTTAATTTTATCTTGAAATTGGATAATTTTAGTCTTTACAATATTTATTTCTGTAAATATTAAAGATACATGAAAAAAATTACACATTCTAAAAATTTTGAGAGTATTTATTCAGTTGAGAACATATATTCAATTTCAATATTTACCACAAATTGATTGTTTTTGATAAATAGGGCTACTTTTGACAAACTGCATAAAATTTAAAATCATAACGCAACATTTATTCTTTAGAAAAGTACATGTTAGCTTGAAATATTTGAAATACAAATTAGAAACATACGAAATTGTATACAAAGTTTACATAAAACTTAATAAAATGAAATCAATTAATAATACATATCAAAATTGAAGAGCATAAGTGGATTCTTGGCTAATTAAAATCAGGTCGTATCGATAAAGCCAAAAATTTTGCGAAGTCCGCTTATTTATCCAAATAAATGATTTAAATTATTTAAGAAATGCATTTGATCTTCGTCCTGTAGGTAATTGTGAGAGTAAATGCTGAACGGAAAAATGATTAAACGGATTTCACTTAAATGATTAATTTAGAAAATTTGATTTCCTAATGTGATAGTTCAAAGTTCCGAAATTACATTAGGGCATATAATTTTATGTCAGATAGCGTAAGCAAATCATGTAAATAATCCACGGGAGAAATAAAATATGCTTTCTATCAACAACTATTAAATTGGACGAGAAAAGTTTCGGGGACTTCACTTGTAAACTTTAACATATATTCAGCATAAATAAACTTTCTAAGGGTCATTGCTTAGTAAAATAAATTTTCAAAATTTTATTGAGTTTATTATTATGAAATTTGCTTCAAATTTCAGGTCCAATTTATAACAAAATAAAACGCTGTCATAGGGATAACGCGTCTACTCGATGATCTGGGCATCCAGTTCGAGCATGGTTATTCGACTTCTGTGTTCTATTTGAGAGGTGTGTGAATGTGCCCCTTCCCTTGTAAAACAGGGTTTTACAAGCAAATGTGATGCATGAAGTAGCTAAGTCATACTCTAGGCCCTATATGGCGATGCTAAAAAAAACAACAAGAGACGTTCACTCAGGTTAAATAGCTGACAGATAACTGTCAACGGGTTTGTATAGTGCCATAAGTCACAAGAACAAACTAAACAATAATTTGAAACTAACCAACGAGCATCTTTTTATACTTTCTGAACCAACAGAAAGTGGTCACCAAAATATTTTCTCGCATACGATATCATAAAAGTGAATTTGTGTTTTCGATGCATTTTTTCTTCATCCATTGAAACTAAAATTCGACATAAAACTACAATTGTTATCATTAAACCACACACCAATTTTGATATATTTTAGTTATTGCGTTTCTTAGTTATTGTGTTTACATGTTTCAACATTTACAGACTGACAGATGTGTATCTACTTAATCTAAGCTTAATCTAAGTTCTGAATTTTATCCATCTAGTTGTCTTTAGTTTACAGTTATCGTGTTAACTTATATGAAAACAGGATTTTGTTTCAGTATTTTTAGACTTGCTTCGTATTTAGTTTACATGGAAATTTTCAGTGTACAGATTATCAGATCCAATGTACAGCAGACTTTTATCTCAGATATGTACTCTGTAAGTATGCAGCTGCATCTCGTTGGATCAACTTAAACATCGAATGCACTTTTCCTTGTTACGAGTCACCAGAAATCAGAATACTACAAACAAAAATGACGCCCTCCATAGATCTCAATTACCTCAAATTTTTCCTAAAAATGCTTCACCAATAAACATTTTTTCCTATCTGGACAAGATAATTCATACCTTTAAAATTTTAATTTCCTTTCTCTTAATTAATTCATGCACGTGGATTTTACTCTAGTTTTTCAAAGTTTTACTTGCTTAATAGGTTGTGTTAACTATCTATTTATGAGTAGATAGATTGCTAATGACTTAAGATGATAATACTGACTCGGCGATAACTTAACACTAAAGCTACCACGAGCGGGTCATTTGACCCGCTTCCAATGGCAATTCCAATGTATCGGTGAAATGCCGGTAGGTTTAGTGTTAAAGAAGAAAAAAAAAATTCCTGCAGTGGAGTGAATCTAAAGAAAAACACTTTCTTTTCTTTTGTCAAAGTCTAAATCTAAATAAAAATTAAGTGCAGACATTATTATAATAGTTGAGAGATGAAAATATTTAAAAGTTATTAATCGTTCTTTTTTTCCCCTTTCTGATATTAAAAGTGAAGAAAAAGCATTGTAATCATCAAAAAATTTGATCTCGAGATTTTGACGAATCTTCACATTTTATATCTTTTTAAGTTCTTCAATAATATATCTATTATATAATTAATTAATAATATAATTAATTTCTTCTATAATATCTATAAACTTCTGCCTTTTAGCTGCATTGCTTTTATCCTATCTAGATGAAGTCTGTTTTGCAATGAATTTTGTTAACTTGGTTTCAATCTTCATTTTGTTTTTATTCGTCTGTTCCTAAGTTTCTTAATATTTTCTTTGTTAAATTTAACTTTTGTTCTTTGCTTTTTCTCTTATCACAAAATTGTTTCATGTATAAATTTAATTGCATGTATAAAATTTAATTTGTTTTAATTTTAATCGATTTTTATTATGGGTCAAACATTAATAAGTTGGAAAAGACGGGTCTAAAACCTAATTTGGGGATACTTTTTACCGCATGCCAATTATTAATCGACAAAACTCTCTTCCTCACAATAGATTCAGTAAAAATGCTAAATTCATACCGAAGGTTAATAATTCCCTACCATTGTCAGTCAATATCATGAAAGACGTTCTCTGAGATAATACCTTCAATACAGATTACGCATGGAAGTTTTAGGAAAATCATATCCTCTCTTTTGATTGAAGAATTTCAAAATCGTTTACAATATTTTCTTTGGTGTCGGGCATGACGAATTGGACTTATGAGAGGTAACTATTATTTCAGTAGAAGTATATAAAACAATGAGAGGTAATATATAATGAGAGATAATATATAAATAATTACCGTTTCAGTTAATGTTATAATACTGTATTTCCACTTATCTGGAAGCAAACCTCGAAACACCATTTAAGTGAAACCTCAAGCTTCACTCAGTTCAGTTATCATACCATTCACTGAAAAGAGTGCTTTCAGCGCAAGTGGTCGATTTGTTCGACCTTTCCGAGCGAAAGCACTCATCACCTCTCTCGCGACTTTAAGTATCACCAGCATGTTATACGACTTAATTTCCCAGCCACCGGTACACCTACATTAATGAGAATGTTAAATTCCGCAACAAATTGCCTCTCTCGCCCGGCCTGTAAACACTTTACGCCTTGACAGCGACCACCCCTTTCCCCACACTACATGTGTAGGCTAATGTTGAATTAAAGTTAATACGGCAGATTTAAAACGCTGTTTGGGAACTAAGAGCCGGGGAATGATTAGAATCTTTATTGGATGGCCTTTTCCGGACTCCTGGATATCCTGGTTTGTTTCCCGGACTCCATGAGGATATTTTCTGGTGGGGTGGGGGAATTTCAAGCTTCCCCAAACAAGAATTTTGGACCGGGATTTTAACGTTAGCTAATATGACCCTGGAGAAAGCGTAATTCCTTTTTGGGGACTAAGGGAAGTGCAAAGGAGGACATGTAATCGATTAGAGTTGGTGACTTGTATAGCCGGAAGGTAGGTACATCAGGGAGTTGTTCTGAGTTGCTTCTAGGAACAATTGGGACATTTAGAGCAGCAGTGTTTCAAATCCGGCCCACTAAGGGAAGAATAATTCATTTGAATAGCATTTAATTGTACATTAGAAAGAATGGAGGTTAAGAAATGCAAACAAATGAGAATGGGGTTATCTAATTTATTTCAGCCTAACTGGTTAAACTCGCAAATTCTCAGCAATAGCTTAGGTTTTATACGTTTTGACCTGAATTTGTGAGGATATTTAGAATGAACAGATGTGGAAGCAAAAGTATCAATGTTTTTCCAAAAATGTACTTTAAAATTAAAATTAAATTATTTGAATAATAATCCAACTATCCAGCATCATATCATACAACCGAGCCTGTTTATTTCCAAGAAGGAAAATGTTTTGAAATTCCTTTAAAAATCTTATTTACGGCTTAGATTAAACATTAGAAATTATGAAAATTAGCTCTTTTGACAGTAAAAGTGCAAAGAGGGATGATTAATATCTTATTTTCATACAACTGATAAGTATTTTTACTTTCATATTGCATAAGCGAAGCAGGAACTACAATTATAAAATGTAATTAAATTTTATTTTTCAACTATGAATCCATTACATTTTAGAGAAATAAAACTAGTGTTCGCTAATAAATTTAATATAATAATAATGATTTTAGAAAAATAAATGGAAACACTGAATGCTACATGAAATTCAGAAATTGTAATGTAGAATTGCAGACACAGCATTTGAAATTTATTTTTAAAGATTTCTATAAAAATTTCTAAAGACGATTAACTCCTAAATAGAATTCATTTTCTAAAAAAATTGATTAGGGAAAATAGGAAATATTTTAACATCAAAATAAAGAAATGTTTTAACATTTCAGGAATATGAAGGAAGCATAATAAAAAAATATATTTTGCTTTGAGTACGAGAATAAGAATCTTTTTCATTATTAAGAGTTTAATTTTTTTTATGCGTACAAACTCCTTATAGAATTATGCAGTATATAATTGTAATTTCCTCTCTCTATATATTTATCTTTATACAAAGATGATAAACGCTTAAATATAATTCATTTTCTAAGAGAATTAATAATGAAATATAGGAAATGGGTTAACACTAAAATAGGGAAATGTTTTAGCATTTCAGGAATATGAAGGAATCAGAATAAAAAAATAATTACATTTGCTTTGCGTACGGGAATACGAATCTTTTTCATTATTAAGAGTTTAATAATTTTATGCGTACAAACTCCTTATAGAATTATGCAGTATATAATTGTAATTTCCTCTCTCTATATATTTATCTATATACAAAGATAATAAACTCCTAAATAGAATTCATTTTCTAAGAGAATTAATTTTAAAAAATTGGAAATGCTATTTTAATTAGTAATTAAAATAGCATTAACTATAAAATAGTTAATAGAAATTATAATAAATTAACTATTAAAATAATTAAATGTTTTAACATTTCAGGAATTTAAAAAAAGTAGACTAAAAAAGTATTTGCTTTGCGTAAGGTAATATGCATCTTTTTAATTATTAAGAGCTTAATACTTTTATACGTGCAAGCTCCTTGTAGAATTATGCAATATACATCTGTAATTTACTTTATCTATATATTTATCTGTAATATTTAGTTTTATGACAACGATAAAATCCGGAAACTGCATATCTGCGTAGGCGAAGATAAGGAGTTTACAAATAATGACTTTTAAGATTCCAAAGTTTTAATGAAAAAAAAAAAATATTTCGAAATCCTTAAAAATGAATTGGTAAATAACCAACAAAATGGAACAAAAGAATTTTAAAATTCATTCCATTCCCAAAACTCCGATTCTTTTAAAGATTTATTAATTCCGCTAGAAAAGGCTTTTCTTTAAAAGCATTCAAAATGAAAAAAATAATAATAATAAGTTGAGATGATAAAAACTATTTGCGAACTAACGATTTATTGAATTTTAAAAGAAGAAAGAAAAGTGACCACCTAAAAGATTCGTCGAGTTTTATAGGAATGTTATTATTATGCTTTCATTTCAATTCTGAAAAGCAACGCCAAAATTTTGTTTTTTGAAAGAAATCAAGGAGCAATAAAAGGTTTTAGCAAAGTATAAATAGATTTTCATTTTAGCTTAACTCGTTATTTTTATTGGATATTTTATATCCAAAACTTCAACCTCAACTTTTTTCGTGCAAATAAGCATTTATTCATAATAACCTACATGGTTAAAAAAAAGTAATTCTCGCTTTAGAAGATTTAATATTTACTTTTTTCGATTTTTGAAATTTTTATTCCTTAAGCTCTTAACATGGATGTAGAAGTAAATTCACTTAAATGTTCTTTCTCTGCAACTATTCTTGTTTATCTTGGAATGAACTGAACACGTAAACTTAAGTCTAATGTTTTGGTTCAAAAGAATTTTTATTACTTTTCTTTAACTTTAACTACAAATACAATTCATTTTTAAAAAAATTTCAGATATTAATGTTCTAAATTATGTTATTTTTAAATCTAATTCTTTTTAATTAATTAAAGTTATTAATATTCTAGTAAAGTCAAAGCTGCAAACAGAAGTTGGAAATCAATGTCCTAAACGTATTCTTAAAACAGAATGAGTTCAAAAAGAAAATGAGTTAGTTCACATAGACTAAAATAGCAACATTTTGGAATTTCTACAAATATTTTTAATCACTTCAGATGAACTAACGAATTTACTTCCTCGAAAAGTAATTATAAGAAAACCAAATCATTTAAAAGTTCAATAAATTTATTACCATATTAACATGAAAAGTATTTTAGTTAACTCTGCTTATGAAGATTACGTATAAACTCATGGCTAAAATTTGTTTTAGCTACTTAATTGCTTTGCCAATACTTCGTGTTTACGTAGATTTATAACTTAAATTTAACTAATATATAATATAATAATTTCACACAAAATTGTGATTAAAGAATTAATGTTTTTTTTCTCCCAAATGGTATGGAGTCGACAAACAGAAGTGTCATTTAATAAGAGAAGAAAACAACATAGTTTAGTAGTTAAATATAAGAGAAGTTTCTAATTTCTTTGGAAAAATACCAGTAAAAGGTGAATCAAAAAGATGAAATTTTACATGGCAATTATAGACATAGACAATAATGAGTGCACCTGAAACACAAAGTATCGGCTGTCCGTAATCTCCAAAACATTGAACGTACAAGAAAAAGGATAAGTAGAAATGTAAAAATTCTACCCATAGTCCAAAACTTTTAACGCACATGAAAAATGATGAGGGGAAGCGTAAAAATTCTACTCACAGTCGTTAAAACTTTAATGTACAAGAAAAGTGATGAGTAGAAAGATAAAAATTTACTCATAAAATCTTGAACGTATGCGAAAAGTGATGAGTAGAAATGTAAAAATTCTACCCACAGTCGACAAAACATAGAACGTGCGAAGAAGTGACGAATGGAAAAGAAAAAAAAAATTACTCATAGTTGACAAAACTTTGAACGTACGAGAAATTTGTGAATGTTACTGTAAAAATTCTGAAGATGAAAGTCAGTCCGGAAAAATAGAAGTGAAAACAGGGGGTGGGGAGGGTTGTTAATAATAACTCTGCTCAAAAGATTTTTCTTGAGTGGGAGAATGATCTTTCTTACGTAAATGTGAATGACACACTGGATCAGAACTGCAGTGTTGCTCAGTAAGAGATATATGTTCCTTTTTAAACGGTTACGATCTTTTTTTACCATTGAAAAAGTGACTATTCATACTTCTGTAAATGTAAAAAAAAATCAGAGTGGTATTTTGTATTTAATACACTGTAAGATATGTGAAAGTTCAATAAAACTTGAAGTTCATGTTGTAAAATATTTTTTTTTATTATATGATAACAATGAAGAAACTTTTGTCTTCCACTTAAAATTTTTTAACTTTGCAAATCATATCTTAAAATTTACATATGTCCCGTAAGGGCTTTTTTTCTCTGTTATTTATTCTATTTTCTTTCATGAGAAAGTTTTCTAAAATGTAAAAGATGTTTTAAAAGTTGTTGTCCTTTGATAAGCAACCATAGAAAACTATTTGTTCATCAAAGTCATGAAAGAATGAGAGTATGCCGATTTGATATTTGATACTGACCATAACTGATGGAAATGTATAATAAATTATAAAAGTGTTTTACGTACGACATGCAGAAAGTTGTAGAATATACAATAATCATTTATAACTTTTAACCAGTTCACAAAATTTTTTTCCGATTTGAATTTTCATTTCTAAGAAAAAACCAGTCACAGTTAAATTCATTTGAATAATATGTTGTTTAAAATCACTTACTTTATATAAGTTAATTTTATTTCTCCTTCAGTTTTTACAAATAATGCAGTGATTTTATTAAATCTCTTTCAATAAAACTTGAAGTTCATGTTGTAAAATATTTTTTTTTATTATATGATAACAATGAAGAAACTTTTGTCTTCCATTTAAAATTTTTTAACTTTGCAAATCATATCTTAAAATTTACATATGTCCGGTAAGGGTTTTTTTTTCTCTGTTATTTATTCTATTTTCTTTCATGAGAAAGTTTTCAAAAATATAAAAGATGTTTTAAAAGTTGTTGTCCTTTGATAAGCAACCACAGAAAACTATTTGTTCATCAAAGTCATGAAAGAATGAGTGTATTACATACATGTAAATAAATATTTGATTCTGAGAACAGTGGAATATAAAATTTCCTCTCAACGATTCATGGAAGCAATTTTTTTTAAAAAAAATAAGCCGTTGTGTTTTTCCAGTCATTTTTAATAAAATCTATTTTTTAATAAATTCAGTACAGATGCTATCATTCAATAAATGTTAAAATGCCAAAAAATGCAACACATTTCATTTAAAAACATTTAACTGATTTTGAACAGGATTTTGTATTTGATATTTTATTCGATATCATTTTTAAACATTATCTGGTCAAATAAACAGCTACGAAAGATATCATTTACTTTCTCAAAATTTTAAATGAATAAAATTAGTAGAAATTCCTAACATAGAATAAATTTATTATTTCTATTTCTTTAAAAAATAATTTATTCTCCTCGAGATTGAATGCATCCACATATACATAAAAACAAATTTACGATTTCAGATATTCATGCAATAACAGTAAATGAATTTTTTGCTAAATAATAATAAATAAAATTATAAATACATTTAGAAAAAAAACTGTGTAGGGAAAAAAATCTCGGCTGTCTATTCTCTGAAACAAATTTTAAATAAGTGGAATAAAACATTTGAAAAATAAAATTTAAAAAGAACTCCATCATGTTAATAATATTTTTTTAGCTTTTTGCAGTTTATTTGCAAACAAGCGAAAAATATGCATTGCGAAACATTCAATCAAAGATTCAAAAAAGAATCATCAGATTTATAAAAACTATCGTCGGTATATTTAGTGTGAGAGTTATTTTTTTCCCTTAGTGACTCATTAATTTTCAGCCTATTTCTTTTCTATAAAGATGGGAAACCATGAAAAATGATTTAAGTAAAAGATTCGGGCACTTAAATCTTATTTCCAAATTTATTTCTTTATATATACAGGGTACTTCAGTCTTTACGAAAAATTTATTTTTATTTTCAGATTCAAAAATATGTCAGTGTTTCCCTTGTTTGATTTTAAAGAATAGGAAGAAAATTTAATTTTATTTTAAGAATTTTTTTAATTATATGCTTTTGAATTTTAAAAACGAATTATGCTCGATACGTTGCACGCCACTTATCATTTTCATTTTCTTATTTCGATATTTTTTGATTGCGTGTAATTTTTTTCTTTCAAATTTTTGATGAAATACGCAGATCCCAGTTTTCTAGAAAAATAAAATACATTAGTTCAGAAAACCTAAGGAATTCAATATGATTGCAAAGAGAATGTAGCATGTATTCCTTGAAAGAAAACTATTCTGTGCGACAGGAAATCATAGAGAGGTATGACTTCCTTTATTTCTATTTATAAAATGTCGCCATTCTGATATAATTTGAAATTATTATTCTTATATTTGATTTTCTTCAGGCGCTCTATTCTATTGTATGACTTTATTTTTGTTATATTTAATGGCCTGTATGAACGTTTTTCATTTGATGTGTTCAAAATTTATGTCTGTATTTTCGCATGCAAACTATTCACTCTCTAGTAGATATACAGGCTGATTCAAATTAAAGTATTCTTGTTTGTTATGCCTTGGAGAGAGAACTAGTTGGTGAAATGCCTTCATACTTGATGGATATACACTTCAAACATAGAAAATTGACTGTGGTAATAAAAAGGCCGTTACGTGAAATGTGTCGTTTAAGTCGCTGCAATCAACTTAAGGTAATGAATATGAAACATGATTCCAATGACATCAAGTTTCAATGGCCGGAAAAGTATATCCTCTAATTAGGAAGGCGTTTTGCTTCAACTTGTTCCCTCGCCAGGGTGTTTGTTCACAAAGAGGGATATTTTAATTTGAATTAGCCTGTACTTTCCATCCTAACCTAGTCTCAATTTTGTGTTTGTTTTTGGCATTCTTCATACTAATGTAGTCGTCATTGTCAGATGAGACGAAAATTATTCTGCAGATTTTTTAAGTGATCCTTATCTACAAATTTCTTTGTACTTTGAACTTCTATATTTTAAACAAATGGAGCTTCGGTATTACCACAAATTTGCACCTTCTATGAAAATTCCCAAATTCATTATAAAGTTATTTGAAGAAACTGACATTGAAATCCAACAAAGTTTTACAAATAACTTAATGGAATGAACTCAATTCATTTTCACAGCAAAAGTATTTAATACCTATGAATTTCGGGGGGGGGGGGGGGGATTGAAAAGATTGAAAAGCATGATGTTACTCAAATGAAACGAAAAAACAATAAACTCAATCTTTAAATTACTGCTATAGCAAATATCGATGTTAGTATACGATTGTTAGAGGTGTGATTTCCTTCTTTACAAGCTGATGTAAGGTAAATTTTGCATTATCTTTTGCATTATAGCACATAACAGTTAATGCCATTCCCTCAATAAATTAACGGAATGTTATTGATAGGATGATACTAATCTTTAATTTGTCCTGTATTAAGAGGGAAATTTCATTTTGTTAATGGTATGTCATTTTATCAACATATAAGTCACCAGTGATTGACAAATATGATAAAAACCAATAAAAATGTCGTTCAAAAATAGAAAATAGATAAGCGTAAATTACAAAGAAAGGGCAGCCTATAATAGCTTTATCGGTTAACATAATCAATGCTTGCTCTTTAGATCAAAATATATATTTGTTAAGAATGCTAAAAAGATAAACATTTTAATATCAAATAAGCAATGGAACTTCTTTGATACCACTCATAGAACCTAAGTAATATTTTATTTAAAGAATAATAGAAATAAATGCACTTCAAAAATTTCAAATAAATTCATTTTTAAGTGCACACTTTTTTAAAATTTTTTACAAATTTTGAAAGAAAAATTTATAATTAGACTTTCTTCTATCAACTATATTATTTTTCTTTCGTTAAAAATTCTTAGATGATCTTAAAAAAATTTGCTCATTATCTAATTAAAAAAGGCTCTTTGCAGTTGCTTTATTTCTAAATCTTAAGATTACAATTGGATGAAAATACATTTTTTTTTCAATATTTTTCAGTTTCGTACTAAAACTGCAAATTATCTGCTGTCTTTTTGACAACTTATTCTTATTTATCTCATCATAAAAAAATTTGGGTTATTGTTTTCTTGAAACTTTTGTTTACTTCCATAAAAGGATTTGGTTTATAATTTGAGGTCGAAATTATTTTTGTCTAGGGCGTATATAATCAAGTGTTTTTCATTGTTGTTAATTTTTTTAAATCATTTACTAGGATTTTTCCTGATAGAAAGTTTTTACTAAAACTTGTGATTTTCTGGAACCAAATCTCGACTACACCAGTGTTCATAGTTAGATTTTAAAGTGAAATGTTTGAATTCAATGTATCATCTGGATTAATATTAATAGATTATAAATGCAACTAAACTGAAAACATAAATTGAACCAAAAATGGCAAGTCATAGTCATCACGTTCGACATTCTCTATTAGAATTGCAGTAAGCTTCAAAAGTATCTCGATAAGACTCCCAGGAAACGTTCTTACTAAAATAATCAAATATTCATCTATCTCTGCCCCATCGTCCTGTCCTCCATTTTATGCAGTTTTGGATCATAAGAGTAGATATCCATCGGCTAGTATTTCGTCAGGCTTCGGCCATAACAATTAGCACTTCATCAAACAAGATGGCCAGCAGCTGCTACACTCTGAAGGTCATTAGCGATCCATCACCCGATACGACAATATAAGAAAAGCTAAAGATTGTTACAAACTGTTCTGCAGTAGTTTGTTCTGGTCTTTTTTCGTTTATCTATGCAGAATGCTTCCACCTTTCACATATTTTTATTAGCTTTGTGAACAATTGAGGATTCATGTACAAGATCTATAAATCCGGTTGAAAGTATTATCTTTACCCGTAACAGGAGACATGAATTTCCTCACGCGGCCAGAGACATGTAGTCAAAATGATTCCATTCTTTATTATTATTATTAAACAGCATGGGGATTTATTTTGGAAATACAATGCATTTTAGAAATCATGTCGTTACTAAAAATATTAAAAATATTAATATTAAAAATGTTAAATGTTATAATATTAAATATTGGAAAGATTATTTCATTAAATGTTTACAAAAAAAACTTAAACAATTTTTTAATGAGTATTTACTTAGGTTACACATTACGGAATCACACTAATGCTAATAACTGTTGGAATTTAACAAGCAAAAATTAAGAATACAATATTTTAAGATATTATTTTAGGAATATTTCTTCATTCTTTTTTCATTATTCATATTAAAAGCAGTCTCAGAGACATGGAGTCAGTGACTCCACAAATAACAACAAAAACTTCAGAAAAAAATAACTATGTTATACGCACGTATTTATACTTAGAGATTTGACCACATACTGCTGAAAGAACAAGTTGAAGGTACTGAGGAGATGATTGTATTCAAGGACAAAATATCAAGTGATAATGAAAGATAATGAACAATGCGGAGTCATATCGACTCCCGTCTCCACTTACGGGTTAATATTATTCTACTGCCACTTCATGCTTTTCATTTACATTGATGCAAATTTACAAATTCGATGCAACATTTGATGCAAATTTACAAATTTTGAATAATGTAACAGCAGAACATCAGATTTATTCCTTTCTTGCTGCATTTTTGAATGACTTCATAAAGCATTGAATATTAGAGCAGCAGATTATTAATGTTATTCCATTAAATTAAGAGAGAATGGCTTAATGGCATGGCATTTGTAAGAGTTCATCCAAAGAGCAAACACATTACTGCCACTACATTTGAATCATGTGAAAGTAAAAGGTAAATAAATGGGGAATTTATCTCTAAATTAAGAGAGGTCTTTTTTAGAACTATCAAGATTCCAATAAGATAATGCATGAATTCTGAAATTCAACTTTAATTTGAGAAATGTATTTTTTTTTCTCTCGAATCATGAAGATTCCAGTGAGATACTGGATAAACAGCATCGAACTCGCATCTTTCTTCATTTTTCTAAAGGTATAGCATCAGACATTTTATAAATTTTCCACCAACTAGCAGAAATCTTCAATTAAAAAGGTATCGTATTTTAATCTGATACTGTTGCAAAGAAACTTTAAGCGAGTAACTCAACCTGTCATCTGAAACCCTCACCGAATAGCGATAAATAGCAAAAGACTAAAAGAATAGCCACCATTGGATAAAAAATAATAAATAAACCAGCGAACTGTTCCTAACACGTCGGGCAGAAATTGGTCCCCTGACGACCTATTCACCACAACACACTGTAATCGAAAGAACTCACCCCTTACTTGCACCCCCTTCCTCCCTTTGGTCTCACCCGGCATCGTTGTGTATTATTCCCTTTTTATTCCAGACACCTATCTCGATTTTCACGTAAAAGATGAGACCCGAGGCCCTTTAAGTTATTTTCTTGTATATAACATCAGGTTATCGGAATACAGTGTTATTCTTCCCTGAGATTTATGTTTTAGGAAGAGAGGTCGGTTTTGAAATTAAAAAGAAAACTTTTTTTCTTTACCGAAAAGAAATTTTGCTTGGATAAACAAAAAGAGAAGAAAGCGAGGACTAAAACATGAAATATACGTGTAATGATCCTGTGCAGAGTTGATTTTTTTTTAAAATACTTGATTTTTATTTCAGCAAATAAATTATTTATAAGTAAGTTAGTGTTAGAATAACGCAATAATAAAAAATGTACAAATAAGTTTATCACATCAATTATAAACTCTAAAGCTTGATAGAAGATATCTGTAATGTTAATCATTTACATCAGCATAAAGTCAATGAAAATATAATATTATAAATCTTAATCATTTTTAACAGTCATGTACATTTTCTGACGAATGTATATAAATAGTGATTCATATTCTTTCTGCTATTGTAATTAAAAAGTTTTGTCCTTATTTGTATTACAACTATTATTCTCCTATTAAAAGTTTAATTGAGGTAATTTTAATAAATATTCTGAAATTTTTCTATAAATTTCAGTCAGTTTGTATGGAATAGTAGTAAGAATAAATGGTGTCCCAAATCTATTGGCTGTCAAATGGTTTTTTAATAGGGCTGTCAACATTTTATTACTCGAATGGTGACAAATTCAAATCTTGCGTTAATTCTGGGACACCATTTATTAGTGTTCAATAAGTAATTCGAATTGGGAAAAATTATTTTTTAGTTAGAAATAAACATGCATCAGTATGTGCTTTTACTAGATATTATTTCCACTTTTTTCTCTTATGAAATATTTAATATTTAAAGTAATTTTTTCTTAAATTTTTCCTATGGATTTATTTTAATCATGAAACTTTAACATTTTAATTATACTCTGAAATTATTTCTTCCTTTATTTTGAGATTATTTTATGTGGCATGTCTTATATAATAATACATTCTTCATTTCAAATACCAATCAAAAACAAATTTAAATGTTTCCCAGCAGAACAATTTTCTGATGAAACCGATAAAATGGTGATGAATTTCGGTTCTACATTCCAAAACTACCTTCAAAATATTGGATAAAAATGAAAAATTACCAAGAATATTTTTTCACTGACATTCCAATTAAAGAACCTTCTGTTTTTATTAAGGCGAACAAATTGATGTTAAAATAGTTTTCTATTGAAAAGAAACATATCGCGATACTTTTTCTTTAAATTTTATTTCGAAGCAGATTTGCTCGGAATTCAAATTACTAATGATCATCAATTGATAATAAAATTTGTGAATGATTTCTTTTGATATAACTCACATCCTTAAATACTTAAAAAAATGAATTGCATAAGCTGAAATCGACTTGAGATTGATACGAAAACAGCTTTAAAGGGAAGAAAAAGAAGTTTGAATTCAACTGATTTAATTAATCTCGGTGATGTGTAGGACGCGATTTTTTTATTAAATTCCTTTTGAACGCAGGAATTCGATTTATTCTCCTTGATTTAATAAACATATTTAAGGCCATTATATTCCGAAATGTAGCTTATACATATTTAGTAATGGGTTTTTGCTATGCTGTAACTATGTAAATGCTAAATCAAAGAGGAGTAAAACAGGATAAAATTATTGTGTGTGCATTATATTAAATGATTTCTAAATTAAGTTTTGATATTTCTGAATTTAAACGGATATAATTTTCTTCTCAATAATGACAAACCACCAACAGTTTTAAAACAATTATTATTTTTAAAAAAATTAAGAATCAAAATAATTCGGATGAATATTTATATGTTTGCATTTAATTATTATTTTGTGGGAACAATAGTTAACTCTTTAAAATAATTTTATTTCTATTCCAGTTTTATATATATAATTATGTTTTCATATATATCGAAGAGGACGTTCGAACACAAATTGGGGATTCTCAAAGAATGTGTTGATTTAGCCAATTAATCCATTTATTTAAAAAAAATTATGAATTATTTGATATGACGCTTGAGTGTAATTTTAACTGTAAATTAAATATGAAAAACTGCTAGGTGTAAATGAAGAATGAAAAATAAATTTTGAAAAAACTGTAGAAATAAAAATCAAAGATTTAGAAATTTTGATTTGTCCTCCAGAACATTTTTTTTCCCATGATAATGCTTACACATCATTGAAACTGGCTATTTCCATATTTCAAATGGTTTTCAAGATAAAGATGTTAACTTCATATTTTTACAACAGACTGCGTAATAAATCATCTCAACACGTAGATAATGACCACTTACTATACGTAGACAATACTTCCATTATCGAGCAGGTCGTTGTTCTGATTTTAAGGCAAGGGATACTCCGTACTTTAATGGGTACTCTGTATATACAGATTGAAGAGATTATTGAAATCATTTTTCTGCAGTATCATAATTGAAACAAATCGAAGGTTAGATTTCAGAGATAATTGTTACATCTTAGTTTGGATTTTCATCTTTTTATGCTTCTTTAGCTTCGATTAGAATCTGGAAGTCTCGAAACAAAATAGAAAGTAGAATAAGTTTATCTTAACTTGAAGTATAAGACTTGCAAAAAAAAAATATATCAAAGTTCAAGACTTCATCACTTTTTTAAGCTGTTTGTCTTCCATGTCAAGAATTCTAATTCTTTTGCTATGATACTGTGGAGACAGTATCATTAACTCACCTTTGATATTTTTCAATCTGATTAGACGAAAATTTACACACATGGCAATATACATATATACATACATACATACATATATATATATATATATATATATATATATATATATCTTTCTATTTTTAATTTTCATTTCGAATGATCATAAAATTTCAGAAAAACAAATAAACTTTCTCTTAAACTCTTAAATAACTCTTAACATAACAATCCTACTGTTCATTGAAGTCAGAAGAAAAAGAACAGTATTTGTCTGGAATTCTCAGTTCGAGGTAATCAAATTTTAAGTTTGAACAAGCATTGTTCTATACTCATCGACATTTAAACTTTGCCTAGAATAATGAAGAGTACTCCCTCTTCTAAATTTTTCTCTCTTTTACATTCATTCGTTAAAACTTGTCTGGAACCAATAAAGAGAGTCTGATACAGTACTGCTCTTATAATCAATGTTTCGATATACATTTTTCAAGCCGATTCAAGAAAAATGATGGACTTTAGAATTCTATTGTTCTTCTCAATGATTAATTTCTCATTTCAGAGACATTCGCATAGTTTGCATTGGTTTGTAACGGAATAACTAATTCATACATATACGAATTTCTATAACTTCTCAAACACTTCTATTTATAATTAGAAAAAGTCTCCTTATTTATTATTAGATGGAGGAAAGGAATCAGAAAACAACCATTGTTCTATAGATTTCAGTTTTACTATTATAAGCTATATTTTGTACCTGTAATGTGCTATAAAAGTTTAAAATGAATCAATTTTACAACATATTATAGATTCATATTGGTCTGGACCTCACCAGGCAAGATCTTATTGATAATTTTCCATTGTTATTATTGGACCTCTTCAGGGTGCACAATTTCATAGACTTGATATAGCTCTGCTGTTCTTAGGAATGTGCAACAACAGACTATTGAAAAAAAAAACAGTAATAAATTTTATAAAAAGCAACGATATAATCTTCTTTTTTTCAGTGCAATACAAGAATAGATAATGTTTATTTTAAAGACGTTTCACTCTTGCATAGTTACGCCAAATAATTTCTCTTCAGAGTGGTTTGAGTCTCATGAGTTTCCATGGATTTTTAGGTTTTAATTTATAAAAGTAATATTATCACTTATTATTGTTCTATCCTAGACAAGTAACATTTCAAAAAGAAAAGTAAATTTATGGAAATTAGGGATTTCCTTGAGAGATACTTGATTAAATAATATTTTTTTAAAGTTAATTTTCAAAAATTATATACGACTTTCGCCTTTTGCCTGTTTTACTGAATTATATAATTCATAATGGAATATTTCAGTGCATATGGTTATTAAAAATATTTAATTACTTGTAATATATCCAGAAAATGTTTAGTAGCTTTATTACTAATTGCTTTGAAAGTGTTCTATAACATCAACTGCATACAAAACAATGCATCTATAATAAAGATAACCAGTAATTTCTGTCTAGGTTGTAGAATTAAAAAAAAAAAACAATTGTTAATGAAGCATTTTTAAAATTTTAAAACATTAGCCCCGCATGATCACTTTTTTAAAGATGCCATATCAAGACTATAAATATGCGTTGTAATATTACAGCATTGAAGAACGACATTCGAATCTCCATGGCCGAATGGTCATGGCACTGGTCTCGTGATCAAGAGACCTGGGTTCGAACCCCGCTAGAGACAATGCGATTCATAGTATACGTAAATACTTAATTCCTTGATTTTATTTCTTTAGTTTACCAGAGAAGTGTTCTGAACTTTTCTTACTGTCTCCAGAAGAGTATTCTGGAGCTTTCGCTGCTTGAATAAAAGAAGAAGATTTGTCAGTTACTGTATTCTCAGTTTAGAGTTCAGTTAATAAATTGGTTTAGCTCTACCTCTTGTGTGATTGAGTTCTAACTATAGTTCTCATGACAATATATCTTAAATGAAAAGTGAGACTCATCAACCGTACCAAGTTATAATTCACTAAATGAACCTTCCAGAGTAATTTGTAATCACTTATTCTCTTGAAGTTAATATTAAATTTTTGAAATAATATAAATATTATCTGCGAATAATATTATTATTTTTTTTACGAATGCCCAATTTATACGAACTGTTTAGCGATTGTAGATAGACAATATATTCTACATGAAATTGCGGTATAAATCTCTACTAAATGAAAGAATTGATTGTATGAAACCTCATTGCCCTTTCGCATCCATTCGCAATAACATGCTGAAATTGTAGCTTCGAAAGTTAATGTTTTTCAAGTATGTTGCAATTATTACGATATCCATATGGCAAATATTTTGCAATTTGAATATATAAAGTGCATTCTCATAATTTTATTTCTTTCTATAAATTACAGCATCTACATAGAATCTCATACATCTTATCATCTCAAGTAATTAATGGCGGATTCACTGAAAAAGAACAAGAAATGGAATTTATTTCTGCCTTATTAAGGTTTCTTACGAGCGGATGGAGCTGTTAGCGCAGTCATTACCATTTAATGAATAAACATTATTCATGAACTAATCATTATTCCGTTACTAGTTCTGAGATAACATGTAATGGAATGGCCAGAGAAAAGTTTTTGTGTCTAACGATCTGGATAACATTCCTTCATTAGATAATTACATCTGTAAGGCATCTGCATATAGAAAAGCAATCAAAGATTAAAACTTAATGAATTCAAATGTAAAAAAGTCGTCTTTTTTTCAAAGATTTATTTAGAAATAGTATCTCGATGATAAAAAAAATCATATCTAGAGAAAAAGTTATCATATAAAAGCACCACTCCTTTGCCTTTTTTTCTTTCTTAGATGGTTTTAATAAAATTTGTTAAATAATGTTATGAAAATTATATTATTTCATCTGCAAGTTTGTTTGTATTTTAGTAAAGAATTTGTCTTTCATTTAAATAAATCACATTGAGGAACCTGTTTTGAATTAATTTTTCTATCATCCAAAGATTTAAAATTTAATCTATGCTTTGTAATCTGAAACTGAATTCTTTTTAAGAAAACATTCTTATCAAGTGCATTTTGCATATTTTTCGTTAAACGCCTGTGACTATCTTAGTATATTTCTCATTAGAATCACAATTTTGAAAATTCATATCTGCTCTTTTGATTAAAAATAAAGATTTATTTGTCAGAATAAAATATTGCTGTTTCATCTATTCTGAATAAGGTTATTTCCATCTAATAACTTTATTTCTCAATACGGTTATTAAATAAAACTATCCAAAAAGAAGATATGCCTCAGTATTATGCATTACTAACAATTCAGATTAGTAGATATATTTTGTAGAAGAAGATGGGCTAATGTAGCCAAAATATCCTTTATACTTTCTTTAAATAGCCTTTATCCTTATGAAAAATTCTTTATCATTTATATGAATATTTTTTGGGGATATAGACTGAGTTAAGTTGCCATCTTTTAATATTCTGAAGCGTCTAACTCGAAAACCATTTTCAATTTTCGTGCTTGTGGATCGATACATATTGAGGTCTTAAATTTTCCGTAAATTTAACTATTGCTTCCATCTCATGTTAGAAGTGTTGATGTAACAAAATGAAGATGAATTGTATTCAACAAAATTCAATATTGACTGTTCAAAGGGAATATTTTTTTTTCCTATTCAGAAGCTTAAAATTGAAAACTACCATTAAATATTTAAGTGATAGAATCAAATTATGCTCACATGGTGAGTCAAATGTGAGTTCATTGTGAAGCTTAAAAATCAAAAAATCAAATCAAAATTTATATTATAACACAATGTAAAGGAACAGTTACATGAGGTCAGGTATTGCTCACAATAGAAGATCACGCCTACCTCAGGAACATCGGAATTAGTTGTCTCATCGGGGCAACTAGTTGCCATTGTCCGATTGAGGTTATGTGATCTTTCTGAAGTAGGCATGCCTTTCTTTTGGACGAAATAGTTGACCTCCTCTGGGTCTTGTATGAGTATACGTATTATCGAAGGACATGAGCAGTTAAATTTGTCCCATGATTCTCACGTATCATAAATTGACTGTTTTCTTCGTGCTTTGTTATTTCCCATGTGAAAGAGTTTGTAAACGAGACAAACCCTATCTCGTTTTTATCTAGTCATATTTTGATTATATATTTTCAGTAATTATACTAAATAATTTCCTGTCTAAAAATATATCGTATCAAATTGGCAAGCAAAAGTTCTAGTAGAAAGATTTCATACACATTAGCAGAGTGCTTAAAAATAGAAATATATATTATTTGCAGAATAGTTTAGATGTAAATATATAATAATGTTAGAAACTTGTTTCCAATACATAATGTTCACGTACTTTCAAATCAAAACTAATAAATAAAATCTGATTGAAAGAAATAAGGATCCACCAACAGAGAAAAAAAAATACAACATCGAATACGAAATGAAATTGCTTAAGAAAATATTGACCATGGTATTCAATTTGGTCCTTGAAGGAAGACCATAATGAACGAGTATAAATGTAGAATAATAAAAATTGTAGACCTCACATCATTGGTCAATGCTATTTATTCAAGCTTATTCATACATTGATAAATCAATCTTTTTAAAAGTTAGAATCACATAAACATTTAAACATTCATCATTTTAAACGTTCTTCATTTTAAACATTCTTCATTTAACTACTTGGCGCGATAATAGATGATAAAATTTAAGCATTCGATAATGACGCTGCTAAATGGGACGTAGATATATGCTAAACTCCGCTCAGCGTTAGACACGAAGGCGGACGATTATATATATACTGAAATTATTTTTTTTTAAATTAAACTTAGAAAATGTTATAAAACTGTATTGTAAAGAAAAAAATTATTATGGAAGATTTTATAATGAAAATTTATGTAAGAATGAAAACATTTAAAAGCTTGCTCAATTCATCATCAATGCACATCTGAAAAATATTCAACTCCAAAACTAACAAAGCATAATGTATGTGGATAAATATTTCACTCAAGAATTAGACTGACAGTCTGAAAGAAAATGTTTCTTTGTGCTTTAATTCCTTATGATGTGCGTCTACAAATATTGTTCACAAAGCATTCCCTGCCTAATATCTTACCTCTCTTAAAATGGTAAGCATTCTCAATAACACTACATTTGAATTTCAAAGGAAAGACTTGTATGTGACTGGGGAAGTACGTCAAAGACATCTGCTCATTTCGCGGTTTGTATTATAGTCATGAGATAGACAGTTTCATCTAAGAAAGATAACTATTGACGCATTAGGGATTCTAGGTACGGAGCTGATAAATAAAAATGAACTTCTTTATATCAATAATATAGAATACGAAGGAATTATGTATCATTTTTCCTTTCTGGTATAAGTAATATAAAGAAAGTATAGTAATCGTCGAAAAATTCGAACTCGATATTTTGACAAATCTCCACATTTTAGACCTCCCTGAGTGCAAAAAACACGCATTTAGAAAATGCCCGTTTGTCTATCTGTGATAAAGATAACTCAAAAATGCTTTTATCTAGATGGATTAAATTTAGTTTACAGAATTCACGCTGAATTTGTAGACTTCTGTCAAATTCTGAACAAAATCCGATCAGAGAATG
The DNA here is from genome assembly GCA_026543865.1 of Argiope aurantia. NCBI lineage: Eukaryota > Metazoa > Arthropoda > Arachnida > Araneae > Araneidae > Argiope > Argiope aurantia. The sequence goes on from JAPMOR010001388.1 coordinate 210,700, forward strand.
CCTGCCTGTCCAGTTGTTTGATTATAATTTCACACACTAATAACAAAATAAAAACAGCTAGGCAGATATAATTCGGTACACAAATTTAACATCTATAGTGTGAACATCCGAGTGCAACATCCACATGAGTTAAATCCAACAAGTGGTTGACTGCCTATCGGGCTTTACTTTCATGAACATGTAAATACGGTAATTCAAAGATGCAATGATTTAAATATATGAAAATTGATATGGAATTTTGTAACTATAATTGTAGTTCTGTGTGTCAATATTTTATTTCAATCGGTTGGGTAGAACTCGTTTAAAATCCAAATTCGATTTTTGGATGCTATTAATCACATGCCAAGGATAATTCTTTTGAAGGATCACACGATAGATTCATTAAAAAAGCTAAATTCAGGCCAATGACTAATATTTCGTAACGACTGTGCGCCAATGCCAAGCAAGGCGTTCTCTGGGATAATACATTTATTCGAGAGAAAGTGAGAACGTTTTGGGGAGACCATTACCGCTGGTTATCATCATCTTCAGTACCTCAGATCAAAATCATTCGTTATTTGTATTTGTTTTCTAAACTGCTTTATTTAAATTATCATGGAATTACAATACGGAAAAAGATACACAATGCAAAAATAGAATCCTCGTTAGTTTGATGCGAAAAATTCTCTAAATTTATATAATTTCTTTATCATATTTTATTTTACAAGACAGTTACTAATTCGTAGATTTAAAATTAAGACATTCATTACTTCGATTTAAACATTGGTGAATATGTTCCACATGTATTAAAAGTGAATTTTTTTAATGTAATTCCACGATGATCTATGATTAAATTCTGTACTGAAATTCTGTTAGATATCATTCAACTGTTTTTAGAAATTCTCTGTAAAGATGATATGAACCGAATTATTTATTTATTTATTTATTTATTGACGAAAGCTGCCGAAAACTACTAACAATGAGTTATTTTTAAATATTGATGACGCATTCAGATCTTTACATTATTTTCTTATTATACAGATTTATTCCATTTCAAAATTTTTACATACTTAAATTTTTCAAACAAAAGCTGACCTTATGAACTTTTAATTTTTTTATTTTTAAGAAATAGCAGGCAACTGATTTTCTATTAAAGAATTAACGAGGTAAACTGACATTTTAAGAGAACTAATGCAGTTTAAATGTCATTTTTATGCAATTCAGCATTTTTATATGATTCGAGAACTGCTGGAACTTTTGATTTCTGTGTATTTTAACCCTTTCTATGGCCATGGGAAGTATACGTCCCACCAAATTTATCAATCTTTGTATGATGTTATTAGGTTGGCATAAGTTGGGATAAATTTTTCAAACATAAATTTAGATGCTTCAATACCTTATCTCACATAAAATGGTGTGACTGTAATTTGTTATTTAATTATTAATTAATTTAATAAATTAATTAAACAAATTAAATTTATTTAATTATCTGAATGAATCACTTTTCTTAAATCAATCTCCTAAAAAAATTTTAATGTACAATGACTAGAAAAAAATGATCTTATAAAGGGTTAAAATACAATCAACGGAATATTTAAAAAAAAAACATTATTATTTTTTTAATTTTCTGTATTAAATTTAACATTATCTATAAAAGTGAATCAAAACTAACTAATCTTTCCTCATAAAGGTGTTGTTAACAAAAATATTTTTTACCAGAAAATAACTAATGGACATACCGCATGAGTCATTAGATCAGCTATCTTTTGCGATTTTTGCTAAATAAACAATGATTAAAATAATCCATTCCTGTACAATAAGAACAATAAATATGCTCTGAATAAGGTATTGATTTTCGCGCTTAATTATATTGACTACTGATACTTCAAAAACAAATTTAGTAATTGCAATAATTAATCACAAGGACGTTTGGAAAAATCATCTACTCGAATTCTGTCATTAACAATCTGAGAACGTCTAAAAATACTGCTTATTTGTTTCGACTGAGTGGAATCGGGAAATCTAGTCGAATCCTCTGGAATCCCTCTAGTCCTGGTAATTTTCCGGTCTCCTGCGAAAGGGATGTACTAGGAGGTGCAGCAACTAGAGGATTTTGGTGGCTTTTATGAGAGTGTGTTGCCATTTCGGGGAAGATTAATAGGACTACATGATGTATGGATATTGTTGTGAGGGTCTCAAAATGAACGCTGTTTCAATGCTTGCTCATGAATTGATTTATCCTCAACCCGAATGCTTGTTATCGAATGACTGCTTTAGTTTTAATTGATGTACTCGTAGGATGATTAGCGTCATTAGTATTATTGCACTGCGAGTGAAAAATTGCTGGAGGTAAATTTTGATTGGTTTTAGTGCAGAAATAATGTTTACAGAAAATGGGGATTTTGTATGTTAGAACGAATTTCTTTTGTGAAATGAATTATTATATATGCATATGTAATGATTTTTTAAAATCTAAATTAAATCTTAATTAATTCCAAAACTTTTATCTTAATTTAGCTCATATTAACTTCATTCTAAAATGTTCTTTTATTTTCTGATCCAATTCCATCTTTTTTGTTTAATTAATGTTACAAAAGCTCTGTAAAATACTTAAATCAGCAGTTCCCACGCATTGAGTAAAGGGAAAAAAGCTAAGTGAATTTTTTTTAAAAAGATGCCTAGATTCTTCTATCCTTAATCAACAAGTGTACAAAAGTCCTGATTAGAATCTTAATGTATATAATCATTGGGGATAAATATTTCGGTCTTCTTCTGCTCGTGTATCGCTTGTGAACGTACTCCAATTTTGTCCACGTCTCTTATATATAAATTATGCCTCCCGAGATGGAGCAAAAGCGAAGTTTTTAATTCGATTTATTTCACCACGGGGGCCTTATTAAGTACAGAGAAAAAAAAACAGTAAGGGATTAGGCAAGGGAATCTTCGGTATCTTTAAAAGAATGTTGCAAGCGTCAGTGATTTTAATCCTTCGCTCGAGTGTGAGAAAATGCTAGCCGTCAGTTTTCTATAGCGCGTGACAAAATATTTGAATAAAAGGTGGGAATTGGATTAGTAAATAAAAGAATATATTAATATGAAGTTAATATGTACTAATTTAAGATAAAAATTAGGAAATTAATTAGGGTTTAATTTAGATTTTTCAAGTCATTACACTCTCTCTCTCTCACACACACACATATATCCTCGATGTTTCATACTTTGAACTACATTTGTTACAAAATAGTTTACGGAAAAATCTTGAAAAATTAATTGCTTCTTAGAATATATATCATGGATTTAGGTTCTATCTTTTGGAAAAAGAAAGAGTATTCGTTTGCTTAAAATTGAAGTATAATTTATCAAAATTAAGAAAATGCAACTTATTAAGTTACTAGCCGCCTTTGGCGACCAGCCGGTTCGCCAGTATTACCGCTCGCTACAATTTTCAATTAAATATTTTAAGTAACTGGTCTCTTAAAGGATTCTCAAACAAAACATTTTTAATCTTCAAATTTTGATAGTTATACCAAACTTATATTGTTTAGATCGTTTCGTTCAATTTACTATATTTATTTTGCTAATTTGTTGCCATTTCCGGTAAAACTTCAACTTTAATTAAAAATGTAAATGACGAAATTGCAATTAATATTAAAATATTTTTTAATAAAACCAAGCGTTTCATTTTATTAATCATCTTTATTGTTATTTATTAATTATTATTATTATTGGATATGAGTATTGCAAACAGAATCGCTCGGTATTTAAGTCTGATGTGAACTACAAAATATTTTTCATAGTTTATGTAATATCTCAAACAATAATTCAACAAAAATTTCTCAGATTCAACCTAAAATTCAGTTTTTAGTTTTGCTTTCAAAAGCATTGAAATGAAATCAATAATAATATTTTGTTCCGGCCTATAAATATATTTCAAAAATTATGAAGTCTAAATTTAATGTAGTAAGGTATCATATTCTGATAAATATTCTGGACACACCAAATTTTAAATAAATGAATGAATGTTTCTATTTTCCACGATCAACTAAGACTTATTTATGAAGTTTTAAATGTTAAAAATTTAGAAAAACTCACCATTTTCATAATCTTAGGCCAATTAATCTTCAAAAACCTGCGCGCCTATTGGCGTATTTTCTTTGAAACGATCGATGAAAAATCTAAAATTATCCTTTTTTTATTCAATAGTGATATTCAAATCTTCATAAATCAGTCAGTTTAAGTGATTTGAAATTAACTCTTAAAAGTCAGTGATTTAGTTGATTGGAAATTAACTCTATGAAAACCATAAAATCTGTGCTTTCTCTTGTGGTGTATGCATTCTCCTTAATATCCGATCGAATAAAACATCACATACAAAAGTACTACATAGAAGAAACACATCAAAAGTAAACATAACATTTCAATAGTTGCCAAAAACAAAAGAGAGAAAAATGCAATTAATAAGCAGACGATATTTAGAAAAGTACAGTTATTTAGACTGGGAAATGAAATTATCTGAAATTAAAAACACGCGCAGACGATATTTACAAAAGTAAAAATATTCAAACCTGAAAAGGAAAATATATGAGTTATTCCATCAATAAATGCCATAAGTTTGTTTACATCTTCATTCTTTTATGAATCATTAAATATCAAAATGGATCGGGGACTGAATAAACACCCTGTATAGAGAGTGTAAAAGATCATAAAATAATTTTTCTTGAATTTATTTTTTAGAAAAAATAATATTTCATATATGTTTCATTTCTTACAGACACTTGCCGAAAATTATAATTTTGCAGATTTCATTTCCAAAAAGATTTAATTTATTTTCAGTTAGAGCTTTAATCAATGTGATGGCAACACTTTGAAAAAAGCTATTTTTTTCTCATGAATGCGAAACGTGCTTAATCCACATTTTTATTTTTGACGAAAAAAATTATTGAAAAACATAGTTTAAATATGTATTTAAAAATTCATTAAAAATAGAAATTTAATTTTAAGATTAAAACAGTAGTATCATTTAAAAGATAAATTTTTGATCTTTAACTTCATGTAAAAATCTTTTTTGTGCGGTAATATTTTCGGCAGTTATAGCAGAAACACGCCAAAATTTCGCTTAATTTTTAAATAAATAAAATTCTAGTTAAAAATTCGAAAAAATAACCCCCAGGTGCACATTCCCTGCCTCCAAGGTATACACGTGCCAAATTTGGTAGCTGTAGGTTGAATGGTCTGGTCTGTAGAGCGCCAACACACACACACACACACACACACACATTGAGCTTTATTATAAGTATAGATTAATAATATAGAACGCATGACATCAATGTTGATTCGGGACTGTAGAGAATACTATAATACATTATTCTATGAAAAGAAAGAATCCCGTATTTAAGATTCCATTTTTGAAATAATTATTTCTTTCTGTTGATGAAAGATAATTTAAGGATAAAGTATTGCACAAAAGCGAATGTAATGAAAAAAGAGGACAAGCAGTGCTTCCAAAGAAAAAGATTAACACTATTCCTTTCAATATTATGATGTTAACAAAATTACTATAATTTAAGCAATTTTTATCATTATATGTATTTTGTGTTTTTTTTTATTTATACAAAATTGTTTTTATATTTTTACTCTTGTTTATTTCATAAAACAAAAGTAAGTGCAAAATGATGAAGCCTGCATGAATTCCTTTAGAACATTTATCGTCCCATTATTAAAACTCTAAACTCGACAACCACCTGTTTATGCCGATTTATACATAAAATCATGACTGAAACAGAAATGTATTCAAATATTTGGAGTAAACTTCATAGTTAGAATACGTTGAATTCTTCTAATCTTTTCTTATATCTGTATATATATATATATATATATATATTACTTTTATTTAAAGGTAAAGTTTCTTGAAAATAATCTTTCTTTGTAAACACGAGATATGAAGTTATTTTATTTGAAGACAGCCACAGTTTTATTTTCTGTAAATATTGCCATTTCAGTTAAGAGAATGACTTTCTCTCAGTCATATTATAAGAGTTGAAGGTTTAAATATATTATCTACCAATCATAACCTTTAACTAAATATATGAGAAAATTCAAAGAAAAGTATTTTTTACAAACGAAAAAATAATATATATATTATCTCTCATTTCTCCATTTCGTTTTATCTTCTCGCTTTTAAACAGACAAAGATGCATGCAAAAAAGTATCGCACATTTCATTATTGATTTTTACTGCACACTCATTGACAGAAAACAAATTAACTATTCCAAACAAGAAAAACTCTTACTTTCCCCTCTACCATTTATCAAACAAAACTGTTCTTTTAAAAAAACGCGCACAACACGTGCCTTTTTCTAATCGATTTCCCAAAATCGATGGCACGAGCCTCATTCCTGCCAAGTCCTGGTAAAAATAAGGACTTTCTCTTACAAGGTGAAGAAGAAGCTTAGAGACACTTTTTTTTCATTCTTTCTGACGCCTCAACTGCGAAAGATACCATCTCCTTCCTTTCACTGCGGGAAGGCCAGCAGGACATCTGGACACTGGCCAACAGAAGGCGAGGGGCATGACAAATGATTATTCTGCAGCGGCGTAGCACAGAATTGTATAATGTTCCAAAGAGTAGAGTTTGGGGAAATGGATCTGCATCAGGTAGAACCGTCACGGTTGCCGTGACATGATCGGGCTGATAGATCTTAATTTGGATCATTGGGAACATCAAAGAGGAACGATGCAAATGTAACTGTGATTTGCGGGGTTGATGAAATATTTACTCACGGATTACGGTCCCGTAAGCCTTTTGATGGACAGGACTAATTTGGTGTACATCAACTATACTGGCGATCTTGTCATCCACGATTCTTTGCTTGAATGGCAGATACAAAAGAAAAATATACAATTCATGAATTGACTGAATATAGTTACGGTATTGTTGTGCAAAAATCAAATAAATTATAACTCTGAATTGAAAGCTAACTTCAGTTCCGGCAAATAAGTAATACAAAGATCAAATTACTACTTGCAAACCTCTATTTAGTTTTACGTCTTTAAAGAATAGTTTTATTTGCATCATATTTAACTATTATTGCAGTTGTGTATAATTTGTATACACTTTTAAAAATGTTTTTTTATAGGAAATATCTTTTAAAATAAACTTCTTAAATCGGAACGCAATGGAAAGATTAGAAATTGTCCAGTTAATCTTAGGCCATTTTTAGACAGTAATAGAAAAGAAATAATGATCAAGTTTTCCGATGATGAAATTTGTTTGTTTTGTCAAAAGCAGATAACATAAAAAGTTGAAATTCGAGACCAAAATCATTAGATTAAATGTTAATTTATTAAATAAATTGGTGGATTTATTTTGAAAAGACCAAATCCTCCAATATGGATTTTAAATAATTTTATGAAACTTATAACTTTATGAAACTTATAACTTTATGAAACATCAAACATATCTTTGTCTTCTGTAAATATTTTTACATTTTTTTGTATCTTATTCAAAATTAAATATAATAAACTAATTATTAAAAAGGGAATATAAACATTTATATTTTATTCATTGATTGTATCACAAAATCTATTCTTTAGCAAGAGGAAGGCTTAATTGTAGGCATAAGGTTATCCACAGAATATTATATTTAGCAACAATTCATTAATATTATCAAAACAGACAAATGTGTTTCCCACAAAGCAAAATTTCTTAATATTCACTTGGTAAAGTTAGTATGTATGCTACGTTTTGCTTAAGTACTAACTACCAACAGACATTGAACTATTTTCTATAATCAATATAAACATTTGGAATGACAGCTCATGATTCTGAAGGGATTTCAAATATTTATTAAAATATATGAGGAATTTAAATGTAAGGCGAATAAAGAAAATAGACTGTATTTTCATACATAACTGAAATTCAAAAGAGAAAAGTGGTTAAAATTTGGGTTTTAACGTTTCATTTGTAATTTCATTTTAATGTTATTAATGATATCATTATAAAGATGAGAAACAATAATTACTTATCATTTAATGTCTTTAAAACACTCGGAATGAAGAAATGGTCTTTAAGGATTTAAAAGCATAAATATATTTTTAACTGAGTACATTATCACACTCAGTTTTAGAAAAGGGTGGGGGAAAAAAAAGGCATACATAATTTCACTTGAAAAAATTCAGAAACTACCGTCATTAAGGAAGCAAAAGTTCCTTGAATATACTGTCTAATAATACCATTGAGACTAACAAAAATACTTGATTTGAGGAAGACATAAGAAATCCTCTTTGAATATCGTTCATTATTATAAGAAAAGTCCAACGTTATTACAGTATGTAAATACTTGTGAATCTTCAGAATATCAGTTATATAAAATAGAATACAAAATATACCCAGTGAAAGAACTTTTGTTTATGAAGATATGCTAAAACTATAGTTATTTGCATATTTATTGTCTAATGATAATTTGGGTTGGCTTCAGTGCTCTAATGATGCATGGCATGGATTTATATATGATGCGTTATATATAAATCTGGGATTAAAGTACGCATACTGAAGAGAATTGATCGAAAACTGTGAAGAGTAATGACGATAAAAAAAATTGTATATATATTTGTTAAATTAATAAATTCGGTTAGAATGAAAAATTATCGTTTATTATTCCTGGTGACAAGTTGGTTCACTGGAAATATTTGGAATTATTGATTATATTTAATTTCAGATATATCATTAAGATATAACTTCATATCCAACTTCCCCCACAAAATTTTAAATAATTTATTTTATTATTACATATGTTCTGCTTATTGTATGCACGAACCTTTGTAATGAAGACTATTCTCATAACATTTCAATACTATTAAAATCCTAATTGTCCATTTCATCCATCTTCTAATTTTCCCAATACCGTAACATCACTTTTTTATCTATCTTATAAATTACTGAGATATGAAAGAGAATCCTAATTTTCTAGAACGGAAGAAATTCACGCGATTAAATATTTGAAGAATCAATGAAACCTGTTTGAATTTCTAAACAAATATGTAATCTATTGTAGGAAATCAGTCAAAAAAGTATCTATGAAAAATTGACAAAAGTCAGGAAAAATTCGCATGTCTTTCAACTTTACATCTTTAAAGCAATAATTATTTAATATTTCAACTAAAAAATTTTATAATAATATTTGAATAGTTATTGAGAAAAAATAACGATATTCAGCTTAATTCTTTAATTAATTAAATTCTAATTAAAATTTTAAGTGATGTACATTCTGACCCTTCAAAGTATATATGTATTAAATTTAACAGTTGCAGGTGAAAAGGTCTGACTTGTAGAGCACCAACGTACACACGCATTCATCTTAATAATATACAGAGAAAATATATTAACCACACTGATTGTAACATATGCATTCACATTCAAACTTTTCTTTTTCTTGATTTGAAACCTTATTTCTTTTTACCTATTATTTATTATGATATACTTGAATACAAAAAAATCACTCAGATCTTATACATAATTATAAAACAGTTATAAAAAATTAATAATTTTAATGAAAAGTATAACAAAATACTTCCGATGAAAATTATAATTGAAATGCGGAGGTTTGCAAGAAAAAAGATAGCGCATTTTCTGAATGTATAAATAAGAGGTAATAACGCTGAATTGGTAATTTTGAGTCTTCTGCAAAAAATTGTCTTCCAAATATACACCCTGAAATTCTCAAAACGTATATAAAGCGTTGAAATAAGGCGCAGATATCCTTACTAAGAGTAAATATGCATATAGCTAACAACACATGATAGCCAGCAACATATGAAAGAAAAGTACAAAGTTCGATAGACTGAAAAATGACCAAATATCTGACACTGATGGGAATATTTCCGATTTTTACTTTTCGAATTAAGAAAAAAAAACCTTCCCAAATTTGAATTAAACATCTCTGATTTTTAAGTTATTGTAAAAATTAACTTCACTTAATTTTGTAAATAATTTGTTGAATAATTGCTGATATACTTTCTGACATACAATTTACTTGTTAAAAAATAATCATTATAATTGGCTTATATAAAAAAATCCTTTTACAGGCAAAATAATTTTTAAAAATGCCAAATTATCATATTTATGGTTCTTCATGTCTTCTCAATTGCTAATGTTTAGTTATTTCAGTGTGCTGGATTTTTATTTTCTTTATTTGCATATTTTGATATTTCATTGCTTACTTTTCCACGTATCTGGCGTTCCACAATGAATTTTAGAATATTTGATCATTATAATTTAGATTACCAAATGTGTACAAATAATTATAAAATGCATTCATACTGCATACATAAAACGAAAACACATTTTTTTCTTGGATACTATCTTGATAACAGTTGCAGTTTTTTAAAAATACCTGGTCATTTTAATTGAGATTACCAAATGTGTACAAATAATTATAAAATGCATTCATACTGCATACATAAAACGAAAACATATTTTTTTCTTGGATACTATCTTGATAACAGTTGCAGTTTTTTAAAAATACCTGGTCATTTTAATTGAGATTACAAATAATTATCAAATACTTCATACTGCACACATAAAACGAAAATACATTTTCACTAGGATACTATCTTGATAGCATTTACAATTTTAAAATATCTTGTCATTTTAATTGAAATTACAAATAATTATAAAATGCATTCATACTGCATACATAAAGGAAAAACACATTTTCTCTTGGATACTATCTTGATAATATTTGCAGATTTTTAAAAATATCTGGTCATTTTAAATTAGATTACAAGTAATTATCAAATGCATCTATATTACATACATAAAAAGAAAACACATTTTATCTAGGATACTATCGTGATGACATTTTCAATTTTTTAAGAAAATTTGGTTTTTTTAATTGAAATTACAAATAATTATAAAATGCATCCATACTGCATACATAAAACAAAAACACATTTTCTCTTGGATACTATCTTGATAATATTTGCATTTTTTAAAAAAATATCTGATCATGTTAAATTAGATTACAAGTAATTATGAAATGCATCCATATTGCGTACATAAAACGAAAACACATTTTCTCTAGAATATTATCTTGATAACTTTTGCAATTTTTTTTTAAAAAATATCTAGTCATTTTAATTTAGATTACACACACTTTTCAAATTCATTCATATTGCATACATAAAACGAAAACATATTTACTCTTGAATACTATATTGATAACAATTGCCTTTTTTTAAATCTATCTATCTGGATCTATCTATTTTAATTTAGATTGCAAATATATATGGACATCTATTTTAATTTAGATTGCAAATACATCTGGATATCTATTTTACTTTAGATTACAAATAATTATCAAATGCATTCATACTGAATACATAAAAAAACATTTCTTCTAGGCTAATATTCAGATAAAATTTGGAATTTTTCTTTAGAAAAAAACATGTATGTCCTAGTGTGGATGGAACAAAAATAGAACATTCGACCCTGAACTAATTACACAAATGAAATTAAATGCCACCCAACAAATACGTGGCTTTGGGCTTTACTTACTTATGCATAATGAATAAATTACTATAATTAGCTTAAAATTCCATTCTTTATTTTTTTAAAGAAAGCCAATGCACAATGAAAATGAATCGTTTAATAAAATATTTCACTTTTTTTATCTGGTCGCTGCTGCAGCAGATAGTGCCTCTTCTGACCATTTTCCTTTAGATTGATAGTAGGGCCGGAGTAAAACCCCGCACGCATAAATAAATTATTCCGTCACCAAAAAAGAAAACGTTTCTCCTGAATAAATGAAGCCGTGCGTCTGACGTTTCATTTGGCCTTCCAGCGAAATGCCACGAACGGTAATCGCATGTGTCAGTAAAAATAGTGCGCAGACGTCAGATGCAAAGAGTTGGGGCTCCCTTCCGATCTTCTTCAGTACAGAATGAAAAGTTAATCATAATTCTTGCATTCGGCTGGAAGTTTTTAGGTAGCGTTTTGTGCTTTTCCTATCTTCTAACCTAATTCCAAAAGCCCAGAATTCAGCTGTCTTTACATTCTGTTTGATAAGAAAATTTAGAAAATTCATGCTTTAAGTATATTTTAAATTTTAATCAAGATTCCTTTCTTGTAGAATTTAACTTTATGATTTATTAAGACGATTTATAAATAATTCAGTCTTAAATAAAAATGAATTAATTGGGGTTTTTTTATCGAATAAGTACTTTTTAATTTTAGATTACGGCCTAAAGGTTATTCGAAACACCTTAGTTCCTTCGTTTATAATGATATGTCTGACTATGACAATGGCTTACAAAAATCTGAATATTTAAATTTATTTAAATTTGTAAATAAATCAACGT
>JAPMOR010001394.1:0-16440 GCA_026543865.1 Argiope aurantia
AAAAAATTATACAAAATATTGCATTATTAAAGTTCTATTAATAAATGACAAAAAACAATTAATAATTATTCTTTAGTTTATCTAGTGGTATACTTGTACCGATATTCGCTATATCGATTTCATTGTAAATAGTTTGTTGCTATATAAAATTAGCATTTTTGTAACAACATTTGTTTAAAGTAGATTTTGAATATTGAAATTTCATTTCTAATTTTACTTTCTGTATTCAGTATCGGAAAAATTCTTTATATGCAAGAAATGAATTATCAAACGAATTAGTCTTTTATAAATAAAATATACTTCCATTTGATAATTTTTATGGGTATCAGGCGCATAAATATATAATTGAGAAAATCAATATATGCCATACCCAAAAATGTGTATTATATTTTCGATTGTGGTCATATAAATTCATGTTGTTGTTCCCAGTCTAAGCCAATTATTCTTATTTAAGAGATGATTGTTTCATAGAAATGTTTATCTTCTATAATAATCTGAATTCCAAGAAGTCTAGGTGCGATATGCCAATATCTTTTTCGTGGAAATTCTAAAAGTAGTCAATTATTTTTGTTGTTATTCTTAGGGACATATTTACTGTAATTTTAATAATTGAAGTTCAGATTCTGAAAGGCTACAAAATTTCTGGATGATTTAAATTATACATTTTTTTTTTCTTTTTGCCTAATATGCTGCATTTACAACTGCTGGTCTAAGTTATAAATTCAGAAATAAGATGCTATATTACTTGATTTTACTTATTTATTTTGATTAAATTTAAATATGTAAAATTAAGAATCTGGTAAACATTTTAAATTTGAAATTTTCACTTAGATAGGTAATAAATTATTTTTCGAAGCATAAAATAGGTTTTTAATTCGTTTTACTGTATTTGCTCTTGTCTTGTTTTGTTCTTCTTGTTTTCAATGTCACATCTTCATTTAAATCCTTATATACATTATAAAATATTGTATAATATTAAAAAATATTTGTAATATTTTATAATATTGATCAATATTAAATGCTATAATATAATATCTCAAGATATTTTATAATACTATGTACTGTATTTTATAATACTGTATTGTAATACCTGGATAGACAATTTAAATATTTTAAGAAAATACGACAAACCCGATCAATATGTATATTTAGAAAAACAAAATGTCTTTCTGCTCTTAGCAATTTATAAAATTAAGTTCATTTTCAAATTATAAATTTCAATTCCCTTCAAAAATCAAAATTTCAATTTCTTTCTTGAAACGGACATTTTCTAAGAATAACAGGAATTAAAATGCCTCACCGATCTTGATTTCTATAATTTAGAAATCTCAGCGTAATGAAAACAATTGATATGCATTTTATTACGATGTATTATGATTTTTTGTGAAAGAAGAATCTCATAATTTGTAAACTGAATAAAGTATTAAAAACAGTTGTTTCAACAATTTATAACGAAAATAAAGCTTTGTGCATTTACTTCAAGTTCTTAGATATAGAAACAAGTTGTTGCTATAGAATAGTTTAGTTGCTATTAGTTAATTATATTATGTCAAAAGCATATTCGATTCCTAAAAAAAATATTTCGAAATCGTTGGTTAACATAATAATTTCATCATTAACATAATAATTTCTTCATTATTGATTTCTTCTGATAATGAAAGAATATGTGTGTATGTATTTTGTTCTCTACAGCCCTACTAGTTTGGTCACAAGTTAAAAAATTTGGCACAGTAAAATTTTTCACAATGTAAATGTAAATCCCAGAGTAATAGTTTTTAATATTGTTTAATTAATAATAAATGCAGATTTTGTACTTTTCTGTAATAATTTCAAAAAAATATATACAACACAAAATAATTTTAGCATCATTTCAAATTTTAAAAATTGTCTTTTTAATGATATCGTCTAAGTTATGACAAAATAGTTTTAATTTTTGGATTTTTAATAATAATAATTAATAACATTTTAATAATAATAATAATATGAATGACATTCAGCGATAAATCATCCATTTCACTCTCTCAGAATTCAGTCAAACAAAAATCTTGGTTTCTAGCATTTTTGTTGTTGTTTATTCATTGATAAGATATTAACTGGCATCAAGTCTAGAGAAATTAACTGATGTTGATTTTATATTATGATATCAATATTTTATACAGCTTGACTTGAAAGCAATGACATTTATAGTAATTTCAGAAATTTAAACCATTTTCTCTGCTTTATGAAATATTTAATCTCGTATTTTTCTCCATTTTCACAAACTATAGAAATAAAAATTATGTTTATTATCAACAAAAAATCACAAGGCGAATAAAAAAATGGATGACCAATTTTATGAAAATATACTTTCAATTAGAAAATTAATTATCGGGGCACTTACAGATTTAATGGTAAAGTAATGCCTTAGAATTAATTCTATTAGATTTCCACAATAAAGTAGAATAGTAATTAGAATAACATGACTTTAAATATATCAAAATTAGATACATGGAAATGTTCTGTTGAGGGAATAATGAATAGCGAACAATACATAAGAAATTTAATTCAAAGTTGCTCAACCAGTTTTCACCTCGAAGTAGTTAATATGTAGTGATAGACCATAAAATAACAGTGTGATAGACCATAAAAAAATTCAATTTAATTATGTTATATATATATATATATATAATCTTACACAAAAATAAAAGCTACTCAAATTTGCATTCACACGATAAGATTCTCTAACTGAAAATATTGACAAAGAATAATTACACTAACTCAAACCTTTATTTTTCAATTTAATTATGTTATTTAAATGATTAACATTTGTAATTCGCTGTACCATTTCATGAAAAAGGTGTTCACTAGTAGAAACGTCTAATCTATCCCAAAAAATATTTTATTAACCATTAAATTTCATTAAATTACTATAAAAGAATTAAAGTACCTACCAGCAACAATTCTTCCTCATTTTCGCCATCAAAATATTTTCTTTGGAATTGAAAATTTAATATGATTAATTACAAGAGCATTCGGATATTAATGAAAGATCAAAAGTGCCTTAATGTTGCGACGAGAAAATGAAGTGAATCTCCCTTCTGCTTAAAATAAAAAAACACAGTAAGATAACTTATTATATGAATTACAGTTATTTAATAAAAAGTATAATTAATGAAAGATGATGGATTTAGAGTCAGCACTTATTGTCTCTTAATGGGTATTTTACAAAACGAAATAATTTCTTCAAATAGTGTGAGATAAAATAAATAAAGTTTTTTTCCCTTAAATAAAATCAATTTTTTGTTCATTCTTTTTTGAAATTTATTTCCAAAAAAAATTATTCGATTGACAATGCTTTTCCAATATATATTTTTAATAACTGCAAACTATTATTGAATAGTGTTTTTAAGAATAAAATTTTGTCTGTTTTGAAATGAGGAACTATTATTAAAATATGGGTTCATAATTTAAGGTAACTGCGAGCGTCTGTGATCTAAAGAAAATATTCTTTTAAAATTTATGTCTATAAAAAAATGGCCATGCTGAAGTGACAATAAATATACATGTTCAGATTTAATAACGGAGAGTTCAATAATTAACTAGCCGTAATAATAAGCTGAATAAATCTTTACAGAAAAATAAATTTTGATTAATTTTATTTATTTATTTGACTCTTTCGGGAAAAAAATCACATTTTGAGATGCATATAAAAATTATTTTAATATTTCCAAAAAGTAGCTAAATTTTCAATGCATTGTTTGTTTCAACGACATTTTAATGACGCTTTTGATGAGTGATCACACGAGTGAAAACTCGTGATATGCTTCCTTAATATTATATAATATTCTATGATATTAAACAATATTGTACAATATTCCAAATCTATAAAATATTATTGTGGTCTGAACAATATAATATCGTACAATACTGAGGAAATATTTTGAAACAGGTTGTTTTGCCAGAATTTGGGAAAAAACGTCGAAAATTAATGCAGTTATTTTCGCTTATTTTGCTGAAATTAATTCCAGCAAAAATATATACATTATTTTACAATATAAAAAATATGCATTGTAAGATAAAAAAGAAACTTCCTGATATGTAAAATATTATGATAACTTCACGAAAAATTTGAGATAAGAGTTTTTTTCTATTTGTGAGCAGTGTTATTGAATAAAAGAAAAGACTTAAAAAAGCATTTTTACGGAAAAAACCTGTTTATTTAAAATAGCTATAAAACTATAGGAATATATGTAGATTGAATTATTTTATTATTATATTCACGATTTTTATACGTTTTACGAAAAAAAAAATTCTTTTCCCGAAGTCACCTCCTCAATTTATGGTGTCTCTTTGAATTATCAACGATTAATAGCAACAGCTTTTATAGAAATAAGACACATTCTTAAATTAGCATGCTGCTACTTAAAATTTTTGTCATGTGTAACTTGCTAAAAATGTTATAAAAATTGCTTCCGCTCAAAATTTCTGCAACAATATTTGCTATGAAACAAAAATTATATTTAGAGATGTGAATTTTTGTTATGAAAGGATCAGTAGATAAATACATTTGAAAATTTAATGGAATAAGCAACAATTTTTCATTTAATATATTTTTACATTTGCTGTCCCAGATATAAAATAAGATGATAACGCTTCTTTAAATGGAAAATAAATAGTTTATAAACTAAAAAACTTCATAGCTTTAATAGGATAATATTCATTTTATAACTATATATTATATTATAATATTCATTTTCTCAGAAAGTTTATATTAGAATTTCAAATTTAATAACAATAATTACGATTAATAATACAATTAAAATTTAAAACTACTCACGTATAATTTTTTTTTTGCAGATTTTATTCTACTCTAATAGTAAATTTTCATACATAAGTAATTTTTTCCATACAATAAAATAAACTTTCCTGCCTCTTTAACTCGAAAGAAAAATAATCTCAATGTAATAGACAGCACAAACCCGCTTTTTTTAGATACAAATTTTTAAAAAATAGTGCTTTGTTCTTTTTTTTTATTTGCAATTAACACATGTTGCAAATTGTCAAGAAAATGCAGATGTGCATATCTTTATGAAGATCGGAATAAGACATCTCCCGATTAGGAAACAAGTCCGGTATAACAGCCTGTCAGCTGATTTCCTAGCCAAGTCAGATAGTTTTGACATTTTCTAGATTTTCAACTTTTTTTTCCAGGAAACTTTATTTGTGATTTAGAAGAATTCTCTCATGTGTCTCCGAATTTGTGTTTTGGTAGTTATTACTTAATATGTTCTAGTAGCAAATAATTTGTTTTGTTATATACACTTATAAATAAAAAAAATGTAGAAAAGAATTATATAGTTACAAATTTGCTAAGGATATAAGAATTTTTTATTACATGGAATTTAAAAATACAGTATGCTATAATTAAACTTCCCCTATAATCAGCATCCTACAATGTAAACGGGTGAATAAATTGCAACATAATTTAGTATATAGACTATACACGAGATGCGCTCACGGAATTTCGAAAAAAAAACAATAGTTACAAAATGTCCACCAGAAGGCGCCTTTTCCGGAAAACGGAATACAGAAATAATATTAACATTTATTGACTAATTTCTGATCATCTAGTCATCGAACCATATTAAGTAAAGTTATGGAAAAAATAACAGTTCACTGTTTGGAAAAAACAGTTCAGTTTGTAGAAATAAGAACAGATTAGGACAAAATTGCACCAGAGGAACAGTTGTTAATCGCGTCCACGACTATGTAGGGAAAGGTGCTCCATGTGACCACCTCATTCACCTGCAAAATTTCAAGTCGATGGATAGTGTGTTCAACAGCACTTCGTAACTCATCAGTTGTGATGCTTCGAACGGGAAGCGTTATGGAGTTCTTTAAGCCATTCTACATCGCAACAAGATATATTCATTATTACAGCCGGATACCTCGATATAAAACATGACAACGACTGCAAATGTTTCTTACTCTAAACTGTTTGGCCTAAAGCTTCCTCTTCTTCGCAATCAAATCTCGACAATTTTTCCTAAAACTGAGAGCTTTTCCCGGTTTTACATTTTATTACTCATAAATCTTGTTCTGTATTGTCAATATTGTTTCTGTATTCCGTTTTGTTAGTTTATTGTGTTAAATTTAATATTTTTCTGGAAAAGGCGCCCTTCTGGGGGACATTTTGGAACTTTTTTTTTTCGAAATTACGTGAGCGCATCTAGTGTATAGTCTATATACTAAATTTTGTTGCAATTCATTCACCCGTTTACATTGTAGGATGCTGATTATAGGGGAAGTTTAATTATAACCACCCAGTATTTAGAGTTTTTCATAGTGATACCTAGAAACTTTTATAACATTCCTAAACTCGATTCCTCAAATAACAAGCAACATTTATCAAGAATTCAAGGTCATTTAATTACAGATTCATAAACATAAAGAAAAATCTTTTTATTTTGTTATGCAATTTTTCACTTTATTTTGTTAGGCTTTATTTTGTTATGCAATTTTTCACTTTGTTATGCAAAGATAGCTTGTGTCAGAAAAAAGAAAAAGGAACAGAACGGAGACAAGCAACCCTCAAGTAACGATCGAAGGAAAAAAATATATATATCGCAATGAATCTTTAATGCTTTTTATAAGATCAATCATCACACTGATCTCCAAACAGAAAAAAAGATTTCCCACTTGCTTAATAAAGTAGAGGGTCCTCATGCTTTCGTATGGATGCTATGATCTTTTCTTGAGAATCGAGTGTGTGAGTTATGTTATGGCTCACTCACTTTCTTATTTCGATTATATCATATTATCACTATGTGTCATACAAAAATTTTTTTAATATATTTTGGTGTTACAATTTTTTTTTCGTTTTAATTAAAGTGTTTAGTTAAAAATAACCTGAATATTTTGTTTAAATAATTTATATAAAAATATCTTTTGTGATAAAAATGATATAAAATATTTAAAATACATTTTTTACCCGTGCATTTGGATTGTGCTTCATGCTAGTATGAAAAATACATTTATTTACTTTATTACATACGACTTCTGGACCACATTAAGTTTCAGCAGTTGATTTGATATATGAACAATTTACTATTTGCTTAAAATATTTATTATTATTTAAACTTTGTCAATTCCTCCTATAGTACCATATTTGATATTTTCCTCGGGTCTGGTGCATGCTAAATCTGTCCAGGGCAAACGTCCTTCCACTGGTGAGTTCAGGTGTACTGGAAGTTCAGGTGTACTCCTCGTCATCTGACCGCGTTCAGATCTACGAGGGCCTTCCCGAAATAGCCCTACAGATGCTTTAAAATGGGACATTAATATTACTATTTAAACTAAACTGAAGTTTTCCTGCTTAGAAAAAGCCTGTAAAATAATTAAATGAACTTTGTATATCAATGACTATGAATGTACCTTTCCCATTGGAGGTACAAACTCTCATGGAAGTGGATGTGACTTCAAAGTCTAAATATACTAATCAGGGAAGTGAAGATCATATACCATACTAAAAGCTTCTCATCCTTATATCTTGAGATGCATGGTTGGAGAATATTAAGACAAATTTTAATGAAGATTTTGTGGCAATTAATTATAAATTAATTTTTCATCAATACAAATTCATTAAAGTATTTTTATATGGAATAATGCTGGTTAAAATAATAACAATTGTTCTCTTAAGATCTCACAGATTTTCCAAGAAATTTCAATATTTAATCAACTTATTAATACATTATTTATTAATTTCACTTAAATTATTTAGTGAAAGAAGATTATTATTTTTATTAAAGAGAAAAATTAATCTTTCTGTTTTCAAAAAGTTCTTTGTCATTTTGGATAAATTAACTCATAACAGAAATATCAGCAGCTACTCAAATTAACTCAGATACTTTGACATTAAGGAATTCAGCTTCCAAAAGTGTGAAAATTATTTCCATCATGTTTATTAATGAAGCTACGTAAGTTATTTTCCTAAAAAGAAAATATCAGTAATAAATTTCCTCATTAAAGGTCTCAGCAATTCATAACGTAATGAATTCTTATTATTTTCTTAACGTCATAAATGTTTTTTTAAACGCATAAGAACGTTATTGCTTCTCCGAGCTGTTATTGTGAAACCGTATTATGCTCGGATTATTTTGAAACTAAAGTACTAATGACAGTCTCATTAGCTATTGGAGTAAAATAGTTATTCAATGTCTTTCCAATTTAATTAATTTCCTAATTTGATTCTTATTCTTTTATTTTCTGCTCTCTCGGTTGTGTAACAGTAGCTTTTAATATGTTGAGATAAAAATGATTAATATATATCAGAAATAGCAAATCGCACGTAAATATTTTTGTCAGTATGTTAAAAAGAAATAATATATTGAAAATAAATGCTAAAGGTTTGGCTTTAGAATTGTGGTATAATGAATGTTTGGATCTGATAAGAAACATTAGCGAATGACATAGCTAATTATGTTTTACATTGACTAAGAGAAGATTGATCTTAAATGTGTCTTGATTAAAATAAGAAAAGGAGAAAAAAAATTGTTGGTATTTATGAAAGAAAAGAGACGGCTTTTGATAATCATATTTGAAATATGATGATGGTTATTAAAATTGAACTCTTTTAAAAGAATTAAGTTTTATCATATATTTTCATTTCATTTTAATAATTTGGAATTTTAAAAGATTACTTTTTTCTTCTTTATTTTTATTATATTTCAACTAGGTTTCTATAAGAAATATATGACTCTTTGAGATGAGGGGGCTGGATGTTTTCTTATTAGAAGATTAAATTATTAATTATCTATCACATGCTGTCCTTGACATTCCTTAAGTTATTTAAAATATGTGACCCTTTATAAGTTAATTTAAGAAATGCATTTAATATAACTGATACTTCGCCACCTAAGCAATTTTTCTGGCCTCCAAGAAAGTGGTGGCACCCAGGGAAGTAAGATTGTTCTTATTTAAATGGCAAATTCTTATCAAGATGTTTGTGATAATCCCAGTTTAGTTTAGTTATATTAACGTCCCATTTTAAAACAGTACTGTGGCTATTTTGGAATGGACCTCGTAATTTTGAACCACGGTCGGATGACAAGGACGATATCTGAACTGGGCTTTCCTCTCCAAAATTCCACGCCACACCAATTTGAGGGCGTCTGGCCCCAACGGATTTAACGTGTACTAGACCCACTTACCCGACGGGTCTTTTGGTGGAATCGAGTCTTGAACTTGAAACCCTCCGGTTCCGAAGCAGGGACCTTACCACCAGGCAACATGTGATAATCTCAGTGGGAGATATTATAGTTAAACAGGGTAATCTGGAATATCACTGCTAGCATCAAAAGACTGTCGTACATATTAAAACAAATAAACTTTACAATGAAACTTGGTGTCTGATAAACAAAGATTTACAATTGCCACTAAATTAAAATAAAAGGCAACATTAGATTAAGCACAAACTCAGATTAAATGGAATATAAATAAGCATAAGGAGAACCACATAGATTCCTGAATAACATCTTGCAAACTCGTATTCCTTAGAGAAGCAAGTCCTTTGAATACTTATTTTTATTCGAAAGGCTTGTTACTGATGTGGCGTTTTAGTTGTCATTCTATCTGCCTTCTTGCTTATGACTTCTAGAGTTGGTTTCATGCAACAATGTATTGTGCTGTACGGAATTTTTACTTCATTGAAGTGATGTTGCATACTTTTTTTCCATGTGCTCCTCTTTTATTATTTAACCTTTTAAATATAAAATTGTTTTATTTTAATATTTTCAAAGTCTAAAAATATCAGCTTTTTAAATTAAATAAACAATGATTTTTGTATTTAATCAAATATCGGAAATGTAAACAAAATTTTATCGTTTCCTTGTAGATAAAACTATACTTATAAATGTGAATTATATAACTTTGAAAAGAGTATTAAGAATACGAAAGTGCAAAACAGCCCCTTCGACCATTGCAAAGTACTCTCCGTAGCTTGCAATCTAAAGATATAGTGAAAAATTAGGTTTTTTGATGTATATGATTACACTTAAATATTTGAAGAAGTTCCAAACCACTTTAAATAATTGAATGCATTTTGTTCAGACGTACAATTCTCTTTTGTTCAGACATACAGGCATATAATTCACGATAAACAACTGGTTGTAAAATATAATTCAATATATTAAAAAAATCTCAAAGTGTCTATCATCGCACTATGAATAGACTCTCTTAACAGACATACAGACATATCTATTAGCCCTCTTTGTCATCGGTTTTAGTCGTACTAGTACTCTACTACACACACACCCCCATTTGGTGGAATTGGGAAAGCGTAATTTTCTGTGAGATAATTCCTCAAGGTGAAACAATAACTTCCACGAAACATTGTCATCAACTGGATCAAATGAAAGCTGGCACAGGAGGAGAAAAAAAGGCCAGAATTAATGAGCCGACGAGGCGTTATTTTTCATCATGACAATTCGAGACCACATATTGCATTAGTCGTAAGAGAGAAGCACTTACAGCTTGATTGGAATATTTTACCGCATCCTGCATATTCTCCAGATCTCGATCCATCTGATTATTACTTCTTAATGTCCTTAAAAAATTATCTTTGCAATAAGCGCTTTAAATCCATCGGTGAAATAAAGGCGCACCTTGAAGATTATTTCCTGCCCAAAACACAACAATTTTGGAAAGAAGGCATAATGAGGCTTCCTGGGAGATGAAAGAAAATAATAGAGCAAAAGGATTCTTATATAACCAAATAAATAATATCTGAAACAGTAAATATTGTGTATTCATTTCATATTAAAAATAGGTAAGAACTTACTGAACACCCTAATAATTAAAACCATTTATTATAATTTGCAAAGTAATTTAATATTATATGACATCTTTAACCCTTTAATTATTTCAAACCTAACATATTGGTTCTTTTACACGGCTATAAACCGATATGTATATGTTACAATCATTTCCGATAAGATATATATATGTTACAGTAAAACAGGTAATTATTCGAAATCACTAATAAATTTAGTGGTAATTATGATTAATCACCGGCAATCATTCATAATCACATTTACCATAGCATTCAGATATTCTTTTTAGGTAGTATCTCAGTTGCAAAGAAATCGTATTATAAAAAACGCTAATAATAGTCTCAAAAATATTAGAAAAAGAAAACATTCTTACAAATATTTCTTACTAAAAAGTATATAGTGAAACATAAATCATTTACTTGTTCGTTTTAATTGATCATTTGAAAAATAATAATTCGAAAGTGTTTTTTATATAAAATATATACATATGATTCAGAATACTATATTAGTTTGCTTTCTGGAATAATTCTCTTCAAATTTCTCTGCAGATTCACAAAATGATTTAAACTATTCCACTTTCGTTTGCTAAAATTAATTACTTCTTGCCTTAATTTGAAACCTGATCCATATAAGAGAAGCCATATTAATAATTATTTGAACCCTGGATTACATATACATCAATGCCTCTAACATTGGCTGGCAATTATTGAAAACATTGACATCTCACACATACTAGCTCCAGTGTTATATGACTAATTGAGAAATTAAGTAAATGGAAGATTTAAGTAGAGAATTTGAAAATCGAAGTCTGAATCGAAGAAAACCGATTCACTTTACCTTTCGAGCCAGCACTTGTAGATCAATCCACTGATCATGTTGAAGGACTGTGTATTGCATTATGATTTTTGCATGATATGATAACCGGAATCTTTTGGAAACTGACATGCCATTATCGATGTTGATGTCGGGGTCATTAATACTTATTGCAGTCTTTTCAAATATGCGATTTATCGAAGATATATGTAAGACTAGAGCGAATTAATTGTGAATTAAATGAAGCATTTCCACGGGTTCTAATAAATCATAGTTAAGTTATAGTCTGTTATGAGGGTTCAAAATACAGTAGAAGATTTAGATTAATGTAATTTATGATATTATAAAGGAGTCATTCATTATTTATTGAAATGTTTGATATTTAGCAATGGGACCTAAAAGACATAGATTTTCAGATATTTATGTTGGAAATTTTAATGTATTTATTTATACTCCTGTTAGAAATCCATAAAAATAATATCGTTCTCAAATAGAAACATGATCGCAATATTTGTACTTGCTAAATTTAGAATATATGCATTAATATATTTTCATTCAATTTATTTAACATTTGTAAATTTAATGATGATAAATACGATTTTTTTCTTTTATTAAATTAAATGCTGTCAAATGTTTGAGATGTGAAGTTTAATTTAGTTTAATTTAGTTACATTAATGCCCCGTTTCAAAGTAGCACTAGAACTATTTTGTATCGTAATTTTGAGCCGAAATCAGATTACAAGGACGAGACCTGAGTTGGCACCACCTTCTCCAAGCTTACACACTACACCAGAGGGAGAGCTTTTGACCCCGATGGATTCAACCTGCACTTTACACAGTGGTTCTTCGGTAAAATCAGGTCTCAGGTTCAAAAGCCGAGACCTTACCACCAGGTCACCGCGGCACTTGTGATGTGAAAGATCAAAATACTATTGACATGGACTATTATGACCTTTGAAAAGGTAAAAATATATGGATGAATATTATAAATAATTTACAATCAAAATAAATATCAAATAGAAATAACAAAAAAATAAGATGAGTTAATGAATAATTAATTAATATATAAAAGCTAGAAGTGATTCCGGCTTGAAGATTTTACCAGGAGAAAGTTTTGAAAATTAGTATAGTTTTAAACGGTAAGTACAATTTTAGTCGTTATGTATTTTATCAAATTCAAAAGCTATATTATTTTTTATTTCTTTTTAAGCTTAACATCTCACAACTTTCCTTTCAGATTAAGATATTTTTTATTTTTGAAATTTTTATATATCCACACTATTACCTCCTTAATCATAATCATAGACTGACTACTCTGATCCCCCCCGAAGGCACACGGAGTCCTAAGTGCCCTCACCGACCACGGTACAACCCTTCTCTAAGAAAGTACGTCCCGTCATCGATGGCAGGTAGCTAAACCCCCATCTTTTCGTATACCCACAAGGGTGGAGAGAACCAAACATCATGCTGGAAGCTTCTCATTCTCAATTACGAGATGCCCCTCCAACGTAGGACCCTTCTTAATCATAAAGCTGTCGAGAAAATATCTAGGGGAAAGGGAAGTAGATGGTCCGGCTTTAATTTTCTCTTCATTTATATATCTTCTCCAACTTACAAAAAATGTTTATAGGCTATAACAACTGATATTCACTTTTTTCCCACTGTTGTTATTACTTTACTTTGATCTTAATTTTAGAAAGGACCTCACATCTTTAGGTGCTTAGAATGACTTTGTAGTTCTTTACTAGTGCCAGCAGTGAGACAGAAGAATTAGAAATTATTACTGTTCAAATTAATGAAACAGTTTTAACAGCAAACAGTATCGAAGACTCAAAAGTATTGTTCAGAGTTTGAAGTAATATATTAAATTTAGTATGATAATTTATCAGATATAAAGGAAGGAATAAAATTTGCTTCTTAACTACTTGGATATTCAACACTTCAGCACACTCACCCTTTCTTTTGAACATCAGTACACGCGTGCGGTCATTTTAAACCCCAAATTTCCAGCCATTTATTCATTATTTTCTTGGATATTTTTATGAAAATAAAATATAATAGGAGTATATAAATATTTTTTCAGAAAAATATTTTCGATTTAAGATCTATAGTGATTTTTTTAAAGGAAACCAAAGCTGAACTTAGCCCTTTTTTTTTCCATACCTCTTCTATATTCATTTCTTTTATTGCGTTCTTCTGTTCTAATCTCCTTCTTCTAGCTCCTCATGAAACTATAGGAAGTAACAGATATAAACTTTCATAATTTCCTAGAATCTCTTAACAAAAGTAAAAGCCTATGGTCAAAAGACTCCTTGTATATCATGTCTCGTTAAGAGACAGATCGCTTAAAATTAGTTCTTTGGCTCTTCATTTTTTTCAGTATTTAGAGATTATTTTAAAAATTAAATCTCAAAGTTATATCTACTTTTTTTCAGAGGTTCATCAAGTTTTTACATCTCAAGTGCTATCTTTATCATGTATGGCTGAATATTTCCATTTCTTTACATTTCTTCTGATAATTATGAAGCTTTTTTAAACTGAAAACAAATAATATAATGTGAAGAAATTAAAAATAACAGGACAATAGAATAATATTAAGAAGGGGTATAAGACTATTGTATGATTATTCTTTTCCATAATGCTTGGAACTCTGCACCATGAAATGTATGTAAACTTACCCCATAATAATAAATAAAATAACTCAGCATTTCATATAATTCAACAAAGAAACTTTACTAATAAGAAAAATAATCAATTAGGAAGAGATTTAATTAGATCAAATTAAATTGTTATTATTATTATTGGTATTGTGTATATGACTTATGGCACTTTAAAAGCCCGATGACAATTATCTGCCAGCGATATAAACCGAGTGAGCGTCTCTTGTGTTTTCAGTAGTAACATTCATGGCAACATAACATGGGTAACATTCGCTTGCACAACCCCTTTTTGCAGGGACACATTCATACACCTCACAGATCGAATACAAAAAAGAAAAAACCATTCCCGAACCGGGACTCGAACCCGGGATGGCTTGATCACAGGAAAGACGCACTATCCCTATGCCAGGACGCCGGCATTATTGGATCAATTACTGTTATTGGTATTGTTATTAACTAAAAACAACCATTTAAGGACAATTTAAGATCATAATATATAAAAAATTATAATAATCTAATAGTGCGAAATCTATCACAAACAAAAAGTAAGATTAAAAATTTACTTATCTAGCAACGAAAAAAATCAGAAAGAGTTCTTCATTCTATGTCCGTCCCTAAAACTAATTTAAACTGCTGTAAATGTTGATATCGGTCGAGAAGTTTCCCCTGAAACGGTATGTGATGTCTCCCTATCAACAATGAGGGAAACATAAATCTTATGTAGTTATAGGCCTGTCGGAAACTTGTTCTGATGTCTCCTACTCATATAAAAATAATTTTTGGTTCTGATTTTCAGCACTTTTATATATATAATGTCTACTCCATCGCAAGAACCTGCTAATAGAGAACCAATGATACATAAAATGAATATCATTATATGCATCACGCATTACTAGCAAATATGATTCTTCCAAATCTAATGAACTAAATCTGTTGAAATCAAATTGCAGGAATGTTTCTAGTTGGAATGCTAGTTAGCAATGTAATACACTTATGTCCATAAATTAAGGATAATTCAGAGTCACGTGAAAATCGAACTCTAAGATACATATATCACCCGTAAAATGACTACACACATCTTCAAAAATCATATGAAAATTGCAGGAAGCCATCAGATGACACCGATAGTACGTCACAATGACGAGAGTGTAAGAGAGTGATGTATAAGGAATACAGGCAAAGAAATAAAATTGTTCGCAAGCGCTTTATAAGCCTATCAATGCAATAACTGCATAGTAATGACACAAAGGACGCATTTGGACGATTTTTTACGTGGTAGAATTATTGGCTGTCTGGAATGTGGGCGTACTCAGCTGGAAGTATCCGAGTAACTTGGAGTCGCCCAGAGTGCCATATCCAGGTTTGGCAACTATTCCAAGATGATGGTAATGTAAGTAGACGTTACAGCACAGATCTCCCCCGAGTTACAACGCCGAAGGAGGACATGTATTTGGCAGTCACTGCCGAAAGAAGCAGATGGAGCACAGCATCAGACTTATTTCGTCAGCTCTCTTCAGCCACTGACACGACAGTTTCAAGGCAGACCGCGCACAGGCGCTTAGGGCAGATTGGTTTATATGCTTGTAGGTCTGTCAGATGTGTTCCACTTACTGTAACTCACTGCCGCCTGCGGTTAGCCTGGAGTAGAGAGCATGCATTGTGGACACAGCAACAGTGGGCTTGTGTGACGTTTTTCGACGTTTCCAGGTTGAGCTTGCAGTCTGATTCTAGCCAGACTTTCATATGGCTATCGCTAGGTACCCGTTACCGCCAAGATACCATCATTGAACGACACCGTTACGGTGGTGCAGGATTGCTCGTTTCAGGAGGAATTATTCTGGGTTCCATAACTGACCTGCATATTCAAATTGGAACCATGACAGACCAAACCGGGTGGTTTCTTATACGTTTATAAAACGATTTTGTAAACAATGCGAAAATTATTTTCTTCAAGCCTTTGAATTTTGAAAATTGAGAAATGATCATAAAAAAGAAACTATGAAGACAGTGTAGATTTCAGAATTAGCCGGTAATAGAATGCAAATTTTTCAATCTTATTTTTAAATATAAAAGACATTTCCATAATTTTATGTTAATTATCAAAAGAATATTTAATTACTTAATTTCTTATCCTACAAAAAAAGCAGTTATTTTATATA
>JAPMOR010001398.1:0-27450 GCA_026543865.1 Argiope aurantia
TTTTATGTGCCAGTGTCCCTGTCACATAAAACGAGACATTATGATTTTGTTTTCACTGTGCCGCAACACTGCTCCCGGAAAGGTATTAACTCTTTTTACTGGCGAGATCATCGCTGGTGAAAGTGTCGCAAATCATTTGGGAATAAAAAACGGAAAACGGGGAAAGAGATATATTTCATATTCCCAGGTATAAATCTTTTTTTTTTCTAAATACTATTCGAGTTGTTTGTTCCAGAGTGCAAAAGCGTGAAGTGAAACAGCATTTCAAAATGAATTATATTTCATACATTTTTTTTTTCGTTTCTTTTACAGACAAAAGATTCAAGACAGGTAAAAAGTTCCTCTATTGCAGTGGCATTTAGTATAGGAAACCAAGTTTCCAAATATTTTCATGGCAATAAACGATAATGTTGGAATTCTTTTTCCAATAAATTCTTCCGAAATAAATATCCGAGCTGTGCCTGAAAATATGATAATTCCAAAACTGTTCTCATCAGTAATATTAAGTATGATACTTTTAAACAGAGCTCATATTTAACATTTTTGAATTATTAAATAAATTTCTTACTTTTAAGCTACAAAAAAATTTAACATAGACGGATATTTATTCTAATTTTGGGTCTCATTAGGAATTTACTTCAAATTTAAGGATGAGAAATTGATGCGTAAGTAAGAAAATTTTGGGTTGCCCCGAAGTCAATATAGAGTGGGGAGATTAGAATAAAAACTAATTGCCAATAATGGAATTTATCTCCTTATGAAAGTCCGAAGCTTGAGTTCCCGTATGGTTAACTACGTTAATTAAGTCACCGAATCATTCTGAGTGCCTACAATGGCAGGGGTCTCTTAATTGTGAGTGCTGTGTCTCTAGAAAGTAATAATTTCAGTTAGAACTAGAAAGTATGACTTATTTAATCAAACATTGATGCGCGGAATTCAGATTATAATTATCACTAAACATACCGTAACCAGCTACTCCGACAACCCGCTTGAAGTCACACGGAAAAATCTGAAGATGATACCGCCGTGGCAGTAACACTGGCGCGAACTTTGATTTTTAAAGGCCAGTACCGGTCACAGTACAGTCCTTCCCGTGAGAAGTACGTACCGTCATCGATAGAAGGTAGTCGATCCCCAGCATTTCTCTACTGACCAGGGTGCGAAAATCAACCACCATACCAGAAGCTTCTCATTTCTGGGGTCTCCCCCTCCCCGGTAGGAGTATAATTTTCACTAAATAAGAAAGCAAACAAGCACGAGGGGGGGGGGACGGGAAAAAAAGTTAGCCAAGCAAAGGGATCAGAAATCAAAATCGCTAAGAAAGCCCGCAAGGACTCAGTACGTACTACCATACCACTTCATGTGGGTTTATCGAATCGCATAAAATTAAGCCAACTTTTCCCTGAACAGAGGCAATGTTCAATTATAGGAAAATATTATTAAAACAACTGCTCGATTCCAACAGCGGCAAAAGATCTTATTGATAAATGAGGATTCATGTAATGGGTAGACGTTATATACAGCCTACACTTGGAAAAAACAAAACATCGCACACATCAGAAACTACTAAAAACCATGTAAAACCTATAAACACATATAAAAAACATATCGCAGAAATGGGTATATAAATAAAACGTAGCACTATAGGCAAGCTGGATGGAGATGGAATGTTCATCATTACTCAGTGTGCGGTATGTTTTGCTTATTTAAGCCACTAAAATCCTTAGGAGCGGTATCAGCAAAGAACGACTGTGGACGAAATTTAATAAATTGCTTACATATTTGATTAAATCTTTATTTTTATTATTGCTGTTATATTATTTTTTAGGTTGTAACTAAACAAAATCAGAGAACCAAATATCATCAATGATCACGGGTTTATTCATTATGTTTATTTAAAAACATTATTTATTTAAAAGCTTCATTAGATATTTTGCTACATTTATAAGGTTTAATTACTATATTTACAAGGAAGCGTAATATCGTTTAATATCTCTTATTCTCACTTATGATATTTTATAAAATATGCATGAAATCGAAGAAATATAACTACCAATTCTAAACAGAACAGATGCTGGGCAGGAATAATATATCTATTTCTCGCGTTCTAAATACAAACAGGTTGTCCAAAAGTTGTTAAATAAACAAAAAATTGAAAAGTTAGGTGGCATAACGACATGAAATATTCTATTTTAATGTATACTATGCAGTCTTTCAACACTGCAAAGCAATTTTCTTGCATTTTTTGCAATATTAAACATGTTAAATACTAATGCATTGGACATATACATTTAGTTTTAAATATAATTTTACATAAACATTCGACTATGAGCTTTGAAAAGTGTTTAAAATCAAAGTGATGCGTTAAAAACATGCCTTTTTCATAAATACTGCATTTTTAAGAACATTTCTTTTGAGAGTCAAAGTTCTTTAAAAATATGTCGCAACATTAATTTTTAACGCACTGATTACCCAACTATTTTAAAAAGGGAAGATTTACCGTCTCATTTTTCAAAGACAATGCATTTATAAATATTTTAAATATCGTTTTGAGCATTTCTGAAAAATATACGGGATACTTTTAACTTACTTGCTCTAGCAGCTTTTCTCTCTTGAAAAACAATACTTGCGTCAACATGTTCAAAAGATATCGCTGTAAATTTCGGCGGAAAGTCAACTTTTGCTGACTTTGTTATTCTGTTTTTACAAGCTTATTCTAAAAAAAAGTTATATTGGGTCGAAAAATAACTTATTCATATTTCAAAACATTTTCCCATTTTCTTTTCATTTACTTTATGTTTCCATGTGCCCATTTATCTTTATGTTCTTTCACTTTCTAACGTACAAAATTTTTTATACCCAGCCTGAAAACATAATCAGCTGTTTTTAATAAGAATTATCCGTTTGTCTATTATGTAAATAAGTAATATATTTCATATTTTCAAAGATTATGTATCCACAGCATTATACGAGGTTTTAAGAAAATTATCCTTTTATAAGTTCAAGAAATTTTTCTAACACAAATAAATTTATGAAATATTGCGCATATAGCACATTTATTATAGCCCATTTATATTTATTTCCCTAATTTTTGAAATGCACACTAAAACATGTACGTTCAAGATGATTTATAAAGTAATTAGACATCCTTAGGATACAATAATCTTTTTTTTAAAAAAAATTGCTATGAATAAGAAAAATTCTTCTAATTTTTCACATAGTTGTTTTATTCTACCTTTTATTTTCGATGCAAGGTAAATATTATGAATTTATTTTATAATTATTAGCAAATGATATAATATTTGAAGTACACAATTTCTTAATATCAAGAAGTATTATAAATCTAGACCAAGGAGCAACTAGGTTGCCCTCTTTTGGCATTGTTAATAGCTTTAAAATGTCCCTATGAGCTTGAAAACTTCATGTTTTCCCCATAGCCAGTTAATTTTATATTATCAAATTCTGAAGTAGGAGCTCAAAGCAGTGCTTAAATATATATATCTCTAACGTTGAAAGTAAAAATGTCGTTTGTTTGACATATTTAGAGTATAATTAGTATCAATTGAGATTAAAAGGTTTTAAAAACTTTGCTAAAGTACTCAGTATAAAAAATGGCCGACGCAAAAATAAATATTAAATGGTAGACGTTTATGCAAAAATTATTGGTTTAATCATTTTATATTTGGTACAAAAAAAGACAATTGAAAAAAAATACATTTTGATTTTTACATTTTTCTGAATTTTAAAATTAATATAGGTTTTTAGCAAAGCAATGACCAAATCAAATAAAATAAAATACATCCAAGAAAAGCAGTAGAATGTTTTTCCAAAATGGCACTAAACAATTATATAATTATATATTTATTCCACGAATCATCCTAATGCCCAGTTATCTAGTTCGCGATCTTTAGAGAGATTAGATCATGAATCTTTTAGCGTGTGATAGAGATGAGCATCAAAAATGAGGTAATAAAAGTTCTTTTGGGGAATGCTAACTTTTCTTTAAAGATAAATAGCTTTCTGTTGCCCATTTTTTCTTAGCTAAAAAATTGAATCGTATATTCGTGATATGATAGTTTTTATTTTAAATTAATCATGAATAAGAGAGAGGAATTTTTTTAAATTCTTTTTTCCATGAGATTGCTTGTCAAAATTTATAAGTGATTCTGATTTAAAAAAAATTCACACTTCCAAATATTTTATTCTAATTCACAAAGTTGGATTTCACATTTTTCTTTAATTAATATGTTTTTATTGAAATACTTTGCCTTTTTTGAATATTAGAAGCATTTTTGATTTTGCTTAAAACTTGATTATATTCGATTCATGTAGATTCAAAATAGACTCAAATTAAAATTTTAACTGAAACAGCATAAAAAGAATTAAATATTTTTTCTTATAAATTAGGATTGTATAAAAAGTGGAATAAAGGATGATCTTAGCTTTTTCTTAGTTGTTTTAGTGGTTTATTGTAATTTATTGTAAAAACTGTTTTTACTTTTATAACCGTCTTCTACATTTCGCGGTTCTTCATTTTCTTAAATGAAATTAGAGAAATGAGTGTTTCATCTTGGTTTTTTCACACAAAATATACAAATGAAATTTTCTTTATTTCTTACAATAAATATTAAATGCGCAAAATCATATTACAAAATAATCACAAAGCGCATTATTCTTCATTAATTTCATTACTTGATAAATAAAAATTTTATGAAATGCATGCAGACATCATAAACAATGATAGGAATAGAATTTATTTTTCTAATTTAAAAATATTTTATATGAAATAAATATATAATAAAATATATATTCAAATAATATCAATATTTATTCAAATAATATTTATTGTGAAATAAATCTATAATACTTATATATTTTATATAATTTCTTTATGAAATTAAATTTTATTTTTATAAGAATCTAATCCTTTTTTATATGTGAAAATGCTAAAACAATTACCGCTCACTTCAATTATTTCTATAACTTTAAATTTTTTATTAATCAAGAAAATTATCAATTAAAGACTATAATGTTTAATCCTAATCGTAAAATCCACGATAATTTAACAACAAATTTTATATTTTCAGTTGTTTTTTTCTAACCATGGCGAAATATCTCGACAATGAAGTACATTCTATAAGGAAAGATAATGAAACGTTACACGATTTGCTCAAGTGGAAATTGAACTTCTAAAGTAGAGCTACATTTCCTGTTGAGTAGATTTAAGCTAGAGCTTATTTCTATTTTTTCCGAGAACAGCAAGTCGCTGTTTAATGAGTTTTAGAGTGAATTATTGCATTGTTCGTTTGAAAATCCTTTACATTTCTGAAATAGAAGAATATCGAGTTAGAGAATAATTTTACATGAAGCTAGCAAATTGCTTTTGTAAAGTATTGCAACAAACTTAAAGACAAAATTTCGTTAGCCAGTTCCAATGTTTTGAATGTTACAGAACATTTACAATCGGGCTGAATATTAACCAAACGTTATACATAAATGAAATGGTGCAAAAATGAAATAATACGCCAGTTTATGTCAAATAATTTTTCAAAACAAGTGTTTACATGCTTCGATTCTTTCAAATCATCATTTATTCATCAGAAATTTGCACACTTACCCATTAAAATTTATGTGCAGTTTTTGCATATAAATCTTATATTGAAAATCGGACAACCCCGAACGTCGCTAGCTGCAACGTATTAAATGTCCGTAAAATATCCGAAGAACTTGGCGAAGATCAAATTTCACACAATTTTGACTGGAGAAAATCTGCAAATTCATCGCATTGCAATCAAATTTGAGTTTCCTGATGAGCCAAACATAAATAACACCAGAGCTAGTCAAGAATTACAGGGTGATTCAAATGTGAACCAAAAAAACTGCTGTAACACTCAAAAA
Organism: Argiope aurantia; assembly: GCA_026543865.1. Taxonomy (NCBI): domain Eukaryota; kingdom Metazoa; phylum Arthropoda; class Arachnida; order Araneae; family Araneidae; genus Argiope; species Argiope aurantia. The sequence goes on from JAPMOR010001398.1 coordinate 5,899, forward strand.
TTAACCACGTTTGTTTGAAGAAAGTTTGGGGAGCGGTCTCCCCAAAACTTTCTCGTTTGCTTTCTAATAAAATTGGCATGCCACTGGCGTACAATAGTTACTAAATATTAACTTTTGGCTTGAATTTAACATTTTTACTGAATTTATCGTGTCATTCTTGGCGAGTTTTTTGATGATTAATCCCTGTCCTGCAGTTACTGGTATCCGAAAATAGAATTCATGTTTCAGATGAGATTTTTTCAACCGATTGAAACAAAAAGTTGACACAAAACTAGATTTGCCGTCACAAAATTCCATAGAAAATGTAATATATTTAAATCATTGAATTGCGATTTTACATTTTTTTCTGAACTTACAGACCAACAAATGATCAACCCTTTGTTGGATTTGGCTTAAAATTTGAGAGGTATCTCCACTATAGATCTTAAATCTGTGCATAGAATTTTATCTATCTAGCACCTTTCCTTTTGTAATTATTTTATTGACTTATATTCGAACAGCCGAACAAACGGATTTCGTCTGGACAGAATTTATAGAAAATTTGACAGAAATCTGCGAATTTAGTGTAAAAATCGTATACCAAACCGTCTAGCCCAAAGCGTTCAGCGTTTAGTTATCTTTGTCACAGACAAACAGACGGTCATTTTCCAAAAATGTGTTTTTCGAACTCAGAAAGGTCTAAAACGTAGAGATTCGTCAAAATATCAATTTCGAATTTTATGATGATTACTATATTTTCTCTATACTACGTATACGACAAAGTGAGAAAAGAAAAAAAGTAAGATTATCAGAATCTCTTACTCGAATGAAAGATATCCTTGAAATATTATATACACAGAAAATTAAAGTATTTTAAGCCTTCTAGATTTAGTAATTTTACAACGATAGTTAAATGTATAATATCTCCAATGCATTAGAATTTAAACATGTTTAATATTGCATTCATATTAAAAAGCACATATACCCAGAAATTATTTATTTAAAAATGGGGTCTCTTTCCTGAACATATTAATCATAGCTTATAATATAAAAGATGAAAATTAATTGATAGCAGCTTACGTTATAATCAACTAATATTGAGCCTGCTTTTCTTCCCTCATTTTTGCAAAAAAAAAAAAAAAAATTTATAAAGTAAAATAGAGGGATTCAATAATATTTTTCGAAATGTTAAGAAAGTGTTTGGTATAATTAATTAACATGAATATTTTAAATATTTTTTAAATTCCTAACATAAAAAATTTCAAACAGTTCTTTAGTCAGCAACAAAAAACAGTCATTACTTAATATCAAGAAACACCTCGTAGCTTAATTGAATTCCTCTTCGATAATATGAACTTTAGAGGATTTTCATTAGTTGAATCGATAAATATAAAAAGTAAAAATTTTCCAATTCCATGTATTTAGATGATAATTAAGTTTTGGAAATCGAAAACATTATCTTTTGTCAGCATGTCATTATTTAAAATTATTAGTAATTCTTAGACAGAATTCATTTTTATGATCTTTTCCAAAAGTCTAATTTAAAATAGTTTTCCAGAATTCAATTATTATGCGATGGTATTTTTCGTTATTTATCATCTTACTTTTTTTATTTAAAATTTTTGGATTAAATTCGGTCTTTTTTAATATGAAGAAATACAATGATAAAATATTACTTGATAATAAATTTCTTTCCTCATCTAGCTTTGTCAGGAGTTACTAAACAAATATTATCACGTAGAACTATAGTATAGAACTCAATGACACACACAAGAGGTAGAGCTAAACCAATTTATTAACTGAACTCAGAACTGAGAGAATACAGTAACTGACAAATCTTCTGCTTTTATAAAAGCAGAGAAAGTTCCAGAATACTTTTCTGGAGACAGTAAGAAAAGTCCAGAACACTTGTCTGGTAAACTAAAGAAATGCCCAGTATCTTCTGGAACATGAAATAAAGGAATTAAGTATTTACATATACTATTAATCGCATTGTCTCTAGCGGGATTCGAACCCAGGTCTCCTGATCACGAGGAAAGTGCCATGACCAATCGGCCATGGAGATTCGACTGTCTTTCTTCAATGCGGCAATATATTCTGATAAAATTTATTCATTTTATATTTATTTCAAATCAAAGATATCTTGGAATTTCTAAAAAGTTATTCAATTAAATGCATTTATAATTAACTTTTGAATGCGAAACAGCTTTTTTTTTCATGCAGCCTGTTTTCTGGAATGCACTTCGAGAAAAATACGACGTGTTTTTAGTAGTCATTTTTTTTAGTATAAAAAAATAAAAATAGAAAAGAATAAAAAGAAATACAGGAAACAGAAATTGAATATAAGATAAAAACTTAAAATGAAAAAAATATGTAAAATGAAAAGTAAATAAATTTCATTTTGCCACACTTTGTAATTTGTAATGGATCAAGAATTCACATGGTTTTTGTCAAATATACAAAAAAGATTGTGGTGAGAAAATAAACGAAGTATTTCATTTATCAAAGTTATTAATAAGACTTTACGTAGCAAGTAGTGTAAATGCAATAGAAACTAGATTAAATTCACATTTATGACTTTTACTTTCTAGCAAAAAGAAACGCATTTCGTAAATGATATATTTATGAAAATTTGGAAAAATTCCTTCAATTAGAACATGCGTTGAATATTTAGAATCCCCATTTTTCCAAAGCTTGTTTGAAAAAATAGAATAATTCTAAAAACCGGAAAAGTTAATTGATAGAAAATCTGTAAAATTGAGAAAAAGCAATCATAGCACTGAGTGTAAAGGCAAAATAAAATACATTAATTCACATTTGTGTGTTTCATTTTCTAGAAAAAAGGAACTTATTTCAAAGATGATATTTATATACATTTGGCGAAAATTCTTTCAATTAGAGCATGCGTACAGCTTTCAGAATCATTAACACATTTTTCTGAAGTTTTCGGAAAAACGGAATAATCCTAAAAACCAGAAAAATCAAATGATAGAAAATCTGTAAAACTGTGAAAGAGAAATCATGCAATTAAAATAAATGAAAAAATTTAATAGAAATTCAAAGTAAAAAAACAAAGAAAATATAAAAGGAAACAAGATAGATGCTGAGAAGCTCGCTAAAATTATGAATCTATATATTTAGATACTTCAAAAGAATCATTTACATTGAGTACAGTAGTTTTAATTTTTGAAATATAAACAAATTTGTCTTTCATCAGCGTAGTTTTCAACAGTTTAAATTCTTTTGACCCATGCTAAGTTATGAAATAGCCTCATAATTTTATTGCCTGCCAACATTAATGAGAAAATGGCAAAATTTTCACTTCCTGTGATACACTAATTTCAAAAAAAAATTACATTTTTTTTCCTTTGGATAATTTACGAAAAAAGAATTCTTGAACATTTCGTATTTTAACAACGATTCGAAGAAAAAAATTAATAACAGTATAGATGAAAAAATATTTATTTTTTAACTCATATAATGAAAAACATATATGGATATTAGGCATATATTTTTTTTAATTTATCTAAACTGAAATGGAAGTAAAACACAGATATATTATTGGGGGAAAAAATGCTTTAAAGTTTTATTGCCTCTTGTATCAACCGACAGAGTGCTGAAACAAAAGGCAAACATTTATACCTTAGTTGAATGTGTACGGAGAAAATCGACCAAAACTATGTGCTCGGAGAAAAAAGTTTCATTGCATTCCTGGAATTTTTCAGAAAACACATTTTTTCGTTTTCAGTTCACAATTTTATTTCAACAAGATCTTTGGAAGTAATATATGCATGTCAGAAACAGATACCATTTTTGGATGCACGCTTGCTATGTTTATTTTATACCGCTTCTATATAATTGCACATTTTTTTTTATTTGTATATACTTTTTATTGATCATATTACATTTACTTATTCAAAAGTTATGTTTTGTCTTTTATAGTGTTGATTCGTAGAGCGAAGAAATAAAATTTTAAAAAGAGAGGATATTTTACAGAATCGAATACTACTGTCATTTCCTTAAAAGAATATTTTTAAAATTTAATAGATAGTAAAAATATAATTACTCAAAAAATTCTATAACAAATATAAATAAAGTAATTCTTTTTGTACAGTCCGACTAAAAAAGTATTTGAACATTTCTCATTGTTAACAATCTAAAAAAAGTTCAAACAATGCAGTTTTTTTAATGGATCCTGTTTAAATGCATTAACTCAAACTGGCACAAAGGAGTTATTTTCATATTTATCTTGAAATTTTCTAACAACATCTCTCAGCTTTTCTCATATGATAACAACAGATGTTAGAATTTTATTTATTTGAAAAGAAATGGTTCCCGCAGTATACACAAATAAAGAAAATAAATAGGTTATTTTTATAGTTCTTTCCTTTATTTTTTTTATATTCCATTATTGATTCGATAATTAAATAGTTTTTAAACATATTTTAAAACGATGTACACTGACAGATATAATCCAAAACATTTGTAAAAATATGTATCAGAAATTAGATATTTTTCTTTTCCCGTTCATTCATGGAGAAAATAATGAAAATGCAAATAAAGTTCTTTCTTTTCAGTTTCTTTTCCCTATATCTTGGATAAACGAATTTTATTTTAAGTTCTATATTATTGATTTATAAAATTAGATTTTCGAAGACAGGAGGTTTGCCATTTTATTATATCGTTTATCGTAGTATATTTATATTTTAAAAAAATCAAGTATCCTGATAAATGGCAATTAAGGTATTGCATTAAAATCAATCTTTACTAAAAAAAATTAAATTAAGAGTTGAGCAATTTTATTGAAAAACGAATTTATAAAACATAGTTTTCATGTAAAAGTTTTGCAAAATAAAAAATTAAGTTAGAATTGAAATATTTCATTAAAATTAAAATAACAGTTAAATTATAGTTCTGAAAAACTTGCTTATCAACGAAATATATTTTTTACGATAAAGTTTCCCCAAACGAAAAATTAATATTAGTTTCAGAATATCTATTCGCCTAACTAACTATTAAAAAAATTATTGTCTTTACTATTTTACAGATCAAGGAATTTCGAAACATTCTGAAATACTTTAATCAGTGCAGCATTCGATAAAACACTTTTGTTGTCTGGTAGGGGAAAAAATCATAATTATTTACTGAATCAATCGTTAAATAATTTATTTTTTGCATTATAATTAATTGAATAGAAAATGTATTAACAGCTAATAATTATTCAAAAGAAATATAATTTATTTTTGATTTTTCTTCTAATTAATTCACTTGATAGCATATGGTATGGTATTTTGAACTTGTATGATCTTTGCAGTGTATCCCCGGAATTATAGAATGGAAAAGCATGAAATTTTGTGCAACATAGCAAAAACACATGTGAAAAACACATCTATACATGTAATGGACTATATAATTGGATGGACAGACAGATATAATTTAACGTTGTTAGATCTGAATCAATCGCTCATAAATCATATTTCACTTTTTTGAGATGACAAATTTTGTTAATTTTAAAAATTGGAATTTATATTCTCAAGGAGGTTTTATATTTTAAATATCGGTTTAGCATGAACTTTTAATAAGATCAAGACATCTTGAATATCAAAAAATTGCAAACAGTTTTAGAGATTGTTTTTATAGGACGGTTGAAAATTTTCGTTTTAAAGTTCCACTATGATAAGTTCCTAAGTAACGAGCTACGTTGAAGTACATTTTTGGTTATTTATACAATCTTAATTATAAAATGAAATAAAATACATTTAAAGAAAATTTATTTACATCAATAATAAATGAACTCCATCATGAAAAAAAAAATATTTTTCTGGTGTTACTTGACGCTTCTAAATTATAAATCAACAGCATCAATTTTTCTTAATATAATTCGTAATTTTTTCAAGTTTAACAAATTCTATTGATAGCTAAAATCGTACGATTATCTGATCTTTATTTTTAAGAGATTTTTTTTTAATTTTAAGGATGATACTCTTGATAAGTAATCACAGTCTGCAACAGAAAACAGTTTGATGAGTCTTTTCAAGCTTATTCTTGTAAATTTATTCTTGTAAATCTTTCAGTGCTTGTTTTTTAAAAAATATTTATTTGAATAAATATTGGCTTAAAAAATCTATGATTTAATTTTCATTAATGTTTATTTATAACAATTAACAACAGTGAGTTCCGAAAAGCATAATATAAAAATAATTCATCTGAAAAATTCTTTAAAGTTTTATACTTTAAGTTATTGATATTTAAAGGACTAATGATATAGTCATGGAAAGTTCTTTTTTATTAATAATAAATACTATACAAAAAACAAAACTAAGAAGCAAGAATTGGCTGGCTTTAAAATGATATCCAATTGATTTGTAGAAATATTTTAAACGCTATTTACATCCTTTTCAACTTTTTCAGACCAAATTTTGACCGTAAAGTTAATTCAATGTATATTGGGAAGAATTTTGAATCTTTTATGTAAACTAAGTTTATTTTTATTTTATTTAGGACGCTTATTTAAGTTTACTTTTTATGTAAATTAAGTTGAAAAAGTTTAATATTTGATGAAACAGGATATTTATTTCCAAAAATTAATAAATGCACAAGAATTTTGCCCTTGAATTTGTCACTTTTACAAAGAGCAGAAGTCCTGTTGAATGACCCTGACCATTTAGTATTTAGGTTGGGGCGAAATAGGTAATATCACTTATTGGTATTTTTCGACAAATAGGCGTTATTCTAAAATAATGATGTAATTAGGACGTTGAAAGGAATAGCTATAAATATTCATTAAGTTAAAACTTTTGTTTTGAAGGAAAGAAAGTTTTGGTATTTAATAGAAAAAAAACCGAAGAAAAAACTGTTGTCGAGTGTTAGCAGATACACATTCACTTTCCAAGTAGTATAAAACTATTTGTTATAAATTTACGTCTTTTGTTATTTCATAAATAATCCATTTTATTAGCAACCTTTATAAGAACTTCTTATAAAAAGTACTTATGAAAGGCCTTTACTTTAAAAATCGTATACATTTCTATTCAAAATTTCTATCATCTATACTTATAATAAAGCTCAATGTGTGTGTGTGTGTGTGTGTGTGTCTGTGTGTGTGTGTGTGTTTGCGCTTAACAGGTCAGACTATTAAACCTACAGCTACCAAATTTAGCACGTGTATACCTTGGAGGCCGGGAATGTGCACCTGGGGGTTATTTTTTCGAATTTTTAACTAGAATTTTATTTATTTAAAAATTAAGCGAAATTTTGACGTGTTTCTGCTATAACTTCCGAAAATATTACCGCACAAAAAAGATTTTTACATGAAGTTAAAGATCAAAAATTTATCTTTTAAATGATACTAATGTTTTAATCTTAAAATTAAATTTCTATTTTTAATGAATTTTTAAATAAATATTTTAACTATATTTTTCAATAATTTTTTTCGTACAAAATAAAAATCAAAATTAAGCACGTTTCGCATTCATGGGAAAAAATAAGCTTTTCTCAAAGTATTGCCATCACATTGATTAAAGCTCCAATTAAAAATAAATTAAATCTTTTTGGGAATGAAATCTGCAAAAATATAATTTTCGGCACGTGTTTGTAGGAAATGAAACAAATATGAAATATTATTTTTTCTAAAAAATAAATTCAAGAAAAATTATTTTATGATCTTTTACACTCTCTATACAGGGTGTTTATTTAGTCCCGGACCCATTTTGATATTTAATGACTCATAAAGTAATGAAGATATAAATACACTTATGGCATTTATTGATGGAATAACTCACATATTTTCCTTTTCAGGATTGAATATTTTTACTTCTGTAAATATCGTCTGCGCGTGTGGTTAATTTCAGATAATTTCATTTTCCAGTCTAAATATCTTTACTTTTCTAAATATCGTCTGCTTATTAATTGCATTTTTTCTCTTTTTTTTGTTTTTGCCAACTATTGATGTGTTTGTTCTACGTAGTACTTTTGTACGTGATGCTTTATTCGAGCGGATATTAAGGAGAATGCATACACCACGAGAAAGCACAGATTTTATGGTGGTCATAGAGTTAATTTCCAATCAACTAAATCACTGACTTTTAATTTCCAATCACTTAAACTGACTGATTTATGAAAATTTGAATATCACTATTCAATAGAAAAAGGATAATTTCAGATTTTCCATCGATCGTTTCAAAGAAAATACGCCAATCTGGGCGCAGGTTTCTCAAGATTAATTGGCCTAAGATTATGAAAATGTTGAGTTTTTCTAAATTTTTAACATTTAAAACTTCATAAATAAGTCTTAGTTGATCGTGGAAAATAGAAACATTCATTCATTTATTTAAAATTTGGTGTGTCCAGAATATTTCTCAGAATATGATACCTTACTGCATTAAATTTAGATTTCATAATTTTTGAAATATATTTATAGGCAGGAACAAAACATTATTATTGATTTCATTTCAATCCTTTTCAAAGCAAAACTAAAAATTGTATTTTATACAGAATCTCAGAAATTTTTGTTGAATTATTGTTTGAGATATTACAGAAATTATGAAAAATATTTTGTAGTTAACATAAGATTTAAATACCGAGTGATTCTGTTTGCAATACTCGCATTCGATAATAATAATAATTAATAAATAACAATAAAGATGATAAATAAAATAAAACGCTTGGTTTTATTAAAAAATATCTTAATATTAATTGCAATTTCATCATTTACATTTTAAATTAAAGTTGAAGTTTTACCGGAAATGACAACAAATTAGCAAAATATATATAGTAAATTGAACGAAACGATCTAAACAGTATTAGTTTGGTACGACTATCAAAATTTGAATATTAAAAATGTTTTGTTTGAGAATCCTTTAAGAGACCAGTTACTTAAAATATTTAATCGAAAATTGTAGCGAGCGGTAATACTGGCGAACCGGCTGGTCGCCAAAAGCGGCTAGTTAGTAAATAAAACTCACATTGATTCTAACCGGAAATATAATCACAATTCAAACAGGTGAAGATGTAAATAAAATATATTAAGAAATAAAATATACATTAAAACTCTTAGCATATAATTTGAAATACAGAAAATAAAAATGGCGTTAGCTTAGTAAAATGAAATATTTCATTGCCTTTATCAAATCATTTTTAATAATAAATAAAAATCAAATTCAGTTCTCTTGTCAAGATCTTTCTAACGTTAATCTTGATAGATAGACAGGTTCTTCCTTTTCAAATTAACTTAAATCGTTCGTTAGTTTAGCACAACAAAAAATTATTACTCTTAATTTTTCAAATGCGTTTTCAATAAAAGGGTAAAAAAAAATCTTAAATTATTTCTGAAGAAATTTATTTCCATAACTTATATTTTCTGAAAGAATTCGTTTAAGGGCTTTTATATAACGCAAATTTATTTACACGTAAAAAGAAATTTTCGTCTATCATTTCAAATAATTTTTGATTTTTAAAGATTTTTTCAATTTTTCCGTTTTTAAAAAATAATTTCCCCTTTTTTTTTTTTTTTTTTTTTTTTTGCTTGCTTGCTTTAGTTGCGTAAGAACAAAACTTGAAAAGAAAGTGCACAATTTCGACGACGGAAATGACATCAGTTTATTTTCTCCGTAGTTTAAAAAGAGGTAAGACAATCAAAAGAAATTTCGTAATTCACACGGTAGAAATTTACCTCTAAAGTAATTTTCATGACAGACTTTTTCAAGTAAAAATCCAATAAATTTAATAGTTTTTTAAAACTCGCATAGAGTTTCTGGAATTACTTTTGTAGGAGAAAAAAACATTAGTAGACAGACAGCAGCAAAGTGATATTTCAAGTATTTCGTATGACTACACTCTCAAGGTTTTTAAGAAGGCACAAAAACATCTTATTTACCAGAATAAGACTTTTTTTCTAAGTAAAAACGATAATATAAAAGGAAAAAACATTCTTTATCTGGTTTCTAATAAAACGTTTGCATTCTATCAGTATAAAAGACATTTCAAATTATCTCAAATTCTAAGAAAATAAATTATTTAATTTCAACATTAATTCACGATAGAATATTTGAAGTATAATTCTTAACTTTATAAAATGTATTGATTTATGTGTCGCTGTGTTCAATTTTTATATAAAAGCAATTTATCAAGATGGTATTAAGTGAAATTTTTTGAATTAGATTTCACTCTACTTATAACCAATGATGAATATTGTTTCTCACAATGCTTCAGAATTATCTAAAAATGATTAGTTAAATAAAATTATATAAATGAATTCGAAATCTATACAAAATTTAAATTAAATAAGATTAGTAGGATGTTATAGCACAAATGTTAAAAATTGTAAGTAGTATAGAAGAATGTTATGCATATACTGAAAGTGTCCCAAATATGTATATACAATTAAATACTTCAACTAACTAATACAATAATAATATAATCATATTAATTAATGCAAATATAGAATTATATCAGGTAGAAGAAATAGTTGAATTGTTATCCCTGATAGTTTAGAAAATCCTGCTCACGTCAATCGAAATAGCTAGCTAAGTACTAATATGTCGGAGCATCTTTTTATGATATTTTTTTTTGAAATTATGGATTTCATCCGTACTTGAGTGGTGCATACGTATTTTTCTACTCCCTTAAAAAAAATCGATCCAAATAATATCCCAAGGATTGGAATGGGATTCAACTTTGGATGCATTCTCTTTCAATATAAACTCATTCTCTATCATATCGTTAATTGTTTTTTTTTACTAGCCTATTTTTTTTTTACTATTTTTAGAAGTCATACGGTAGGTATTAAGAGACGGACTACGCAATTATAAATTGAGGTCATCCTAAAACCTTCTCAGCTGGACTCTACCCTCTGGATGTTCATCCCACCCCAATATGAGTAAATAAGACACTTAATGGTAAACTTTAAATACTTCAATCCCAAAATACAAGATAATCGGTAGTACTGGATCTCAAATCCATTACCCAAAATCGGGAGCTCATCCACCAGATCACTGTAAGCCATGTATGAACTTTGTAACTTGGTACTACGTACGTGCAGCGATCATAAAATAAAGAGATCATATGTGCTATCCCCCGACTTTCATTTCATGAATATAGTTTAAAATTTATAAATATTCTGACTGTAAGTTCTGCATATCAGAAGAATCTTAGACGAAAATCCATCAAAATAGAGCGTTATAAACTAACCAGACCGCAGACTAACTTGATTCTAAAATCAAAATTTAAATACTAAGTTGTCTATTTGTTAACCTTTAACTCTTCTTTGTAATTCAAAAACTTTATATATAAAGATTTTCATAGATTACATTCATTAATAAAATTCAGTAAGTGGCAACGCAATTATTTTAAATGATAAGATTAGGCAGGCCAAAATCAATCATTGCGATCTCAATAAAAGTCTACCTATATTGTTTAAATAAATAATTGTACTATATGTGTTTTAGGCTTAGAATAAGCATGCAATCCAATGCCCACTAGAGGAGTGTTAAAAGCTAATAAACAAATCTTTTACAATATTGGTAAAAATAGGAAATACTAAAATTTATTTATTTATTTATTTATTTCGTAAAATATAAAACCCAAAGTTTAGGATGATTAAGTTTAGATCTTAATTTTTCTATTGCACCTATACATATATAAAATCAGCAACCCTTTTTTTAATTTATACCAAAAAAAATTAAATATACTTCTTATAAGAATAATAGTGATTTTATAAAATCTCAAAATATAGTAAGCTGTAGAAAATTATATTGTGTTCTATCAAGAAGATTTGTTGGGTAAGCCCCCTTCTTTGATTTTTGATAGAATATATTATTCTGTGGTGAATGAGATGGATACGCGGATGAACGGATAAGATGATGGATGTTGGATAATATCAAAACAAAGGCTTTTATTTCATGTCTATATGAGGAATTGATATTCTGCAGATTATTATACATATTGGTTCTTATATAAGTACGGGGGGAAATCCATGGTCATAGATAATATATGGATATTTACATATGAAAATGTTATGGTTGAAATGCTGGTGGCTAATCATTGGGTAAGGTTTAAGGTTCGATCAATAAACCTCACCCAATAAACCTCAAATAAACCTCAAAAGAAATTATAGAATTTCATTTACCCCCTTTTGAAATTATACACTGTAAGGGATGGATTTTAAAATCATGAATGATTCGATGGAAATCCAGACATTGAAATGGATTCTTTTCGTATACATTGCCTTATATTTCAGTTTACCACTTGCTTTGGCTAATATATTCGTTTCAGATACAATGGAAAGTATAACCTTTCCATTATATTCGATAACATAATCCATTCTTTCAAATATCGTAACAATCATTCTTAGATAATGCTTCAAAAACTTAATCACTTTAATAAACAGTGAAGTGAAAAAATTCGAAATAGAAAATGGATGATACAAGTATTCAATTCTTTGATCTGGTTTCTCAATTTCTGAAAATGTCGAAAGTCGTATTAAAATAGTTCAAAAGAACAGTTGACGGATATTTCAAACATTCATTCTTTTTACTGCTAACTATTATGAAAGATCATCCAAAGACAAAATAATAGAACTCTGCAGATCCAAAGGATACTAATTCTTCTTTATTTATTGAAAATTTATTTCTCGATATTATTGAATGTGTAAATTTTATCTCTTATTTTCAGATTCAATGTTATATATATATAAGGCCACATGGAACCCAAAAAAAAACATCAAAATATATTTATTTTTTACTGATATATGATGAATTGAATCATACTAAATATGTATTCAATTTTTCAGACTATATCTGCACTTTTATTTTATTGTTTAATAATTTCTAACGCTTGATAGACAAAGAATGTTACTACACTCAGTTTTCAGGTCATCTGTTAGAAAAGAGCACGATAAATAATGAATTTCAAAGCACAATTATTGCTGAAATCATTTTGTAACAACTCCAATTTATTTAATGTTCAGGATGATTTATTTTACTTGTGATTCTTTAAATAGATTTTGTACCAAAACTTTGATTTATACGAGTATATCATAGTTTTCACCAAAATTAACTTTCAAGAAAGTTTTATTACAAATTCATAGAAAATGTTTTTTGAGATAGTTCAACATTTTAAATTCGGCTTGTTAAATTTTAATATTTTGTTGTAAATTATTTGAAAAATAAATTAAACCTATGCAAAGCGCATTCATTTGAATTTGTTAACATTGGTTTTATTAATTTACTAGCCGCCTTTGGCGACCAGCCGGTTCGCCAATATTACCGCTCGCTACAATTTTCAATTAAATATTTTAAGTAACTGGTCTCTTAATACATTCTCAAACAAAACAATTTTAATCTTCACATTTTGATAGTCATACCAAACTTACACTGTTGTTTAGATCGTTTCGTTCAATTTACTATATATATTTTGCTAATTTGTTGTTATTTCCGGTAAAACGTCAACTTTAATTTAAAGTGAAAATGATGGAATTGCAATTAATATAAAGATATTTTTTAATAAAACCAAGCGTTTTATTTTATTTATCATCTTTATTGCTATTTATTTATTACTATTATTATTGAATATGAGTATTGCAAACAGAATCGCTCGGTATTTAAGTCTTATGTGAACTACAAAATATTTTTCATAATTTATGTAATATCTAAAACAATAATTCAACAAAAATTTCTCAGATTCAGCATAAAATTCAGTTTTTACTTTTGCTTTCAAAAAGATTGAAATGAAATCAATAATAATATTTTGTTCCGGCCTATAAATATATTTCAAAAATTATGAAGTCTAAATTTAATGCAGTAAGGTATCATATTCTCAGAAATATTCGGGACACACCAAATTTTAAATAAATAAATGAATGTTTCTATTTTCCACGATCAACTAAGACTTATTTATAAAGTTTTGAATGTTAAAAATTTGGAAAAACTCAACGTTTTCATAATCTTTAGTCCAATTAATCTTGAGAAACCTGCGCGCTGATTGGCGTATTTTCTTTGAAACGATCATGGAAAATCTAAAATTATCCTTTTTTTTATAGAATAGTAATATTAGATTTTCATTAATCAGTCAGTTTAAGTGATTGATTTAGTTGATTGGAAATTAACTCTTTTTATTTAAAATATTTGTGTTTCAAGAACATTTTGTTATTCGCAATTTCCACAGCAGAAGTTTTATGTAAAATCAAAAATTCGTTATTTATTAGAGCATTTATTGAATTAAGTTACTTAAAATATAATCATTTTTCTATTTAAACCATTTTAGTAAATCTGTTTTGTTCGTGCGTCAACAAAAATAGAATGCAGACAAACTTATTATGAAACTAAATCTTATTACATTATAGATAATATTATCAAATTTACATCAAATTATTTTCATTCAAAATTCTAGCATCGTTTTTAAACAACAAATTAAAAGTTCCAAAAATATCACTGTTGCCAATCTGAATTTCACAACTATTTACAAAATAAAATTTATAATTATTAAAATAATCGTTTGCTACTTTTAAATAAAATATTTACGATTTATGTCGCAACAGATCTGTGTCTCACTAAAGGTTTACAAATTAGCTCTGTGGCCCTGATTTGAATGGATATCCTGTTCATATTAAACAAAACTTGCCTTAAAATAAAACTTATTTATTGGATTAATAATATAGAGAGTGTAAAAGATCATTAAATAATTTTTCTTGAATTTATTTTTTAGAAAAAATAATATTTCATATTTGTTTCATTTCCTAAAGACACGTGACGAAAATTATATTTTTGCAGAATTTATTTCCAAAAAGATTTAATTTATTTTCAGTTAGAGCTTTAATCAATGTGATGGCAACACTTTAAAAAAAGCTATTTTTTTTCTCATGAATGCGAAACGTGCTTAATCCTCATTTTTATTTTTGACGAAAAAAATTATTGAAAAACATAGTTAAAATATTTATTTAAAAATTCATTAAAAATAGAAATTTAATTTTAAGATTAAAACAGTAGTATCATTTAAAAGATAAATTTTTTATCTTTAACTTCATGTAAAAATCTTTTTTGTGCGGTAATATTTTCGGCAGTTATAGCAGAAACACGTCAAAATTTCGCTTAATTTTTAAATAAATAAAATTCTAGTTAAAAATTCGAAAAAATAACCCCCAGGTGCACATTCCCGGCCTCCAAGGTATACACGTGCCAAATTTGGTAGTTGTAGGTTGAATGGTCTGGCCTGTAGAGCGCCAACACACAAACACACACACACACACACACACACACACACACACACACATTGAGCTTTATTATAAGTATAGATAGATATAGATTATCTTTATAAATTGAAAAGCTTGCAAGCGTTTCTTTGAACGAAAAAATTTTTAAGATGTTTATTGATTTAAAATTTTACTAAAACTTCTGAAAATCTGATTACGTATTTATGCGCACTTATTTAACTTATATAAGAAGAATAAAACTACCTTCCTAACAGCAATAAAAAATAAAATTTATAAAGTTAACGTAAAGAAAGATTTCATTTTATTTCCAATAATAAATGAGAAAGCAGGTTGAAATGTCATTTATTCAGTAAATCTCTTTAAAAATATATTAGTTGCTTAAATAATAAAATTTCATAAATTCTCTTTGACGATTTTCGGTTATATTTCGAATCCAAATTTCAACTATATTTCTCATTCAAATGTAGACTATCCTAATAAAATAAATATTACCAATTTTTTAAAAAAGGTTACCCGAAACTTCAATTTATGTTGATGTTTTTTTGTTTGTTTGTTTATTTATTGATCAAGATAAAAATGTTTACACGTAATACAAAGAGTCAATCTTTCAAGAACCGATATAATAATTTATAACGATTTAAAAAATTATTCAAGTACGAATTTGTTTACCATTTAAGCAATTTCTTTATTTTTGAATGAGCAAACATTCATTACTTTCATCTACATTTATACTATAATAAAATTATTACCTATACTTACAGCATAATAATTTTTAATTTACATTAAACTCAATTTTAATTGCTTTTAGATAATATTTAAGCGATAGAATACTTCTCAAGGTAATCAAAGAAAAATAGTTTATGTAAACCAGCTGTACATAAATAATTAAGACATTTATGCAAACAAAATTAAGTGATAGTTGCAGTTAAAATATATTAAATACCATTTGCAGAATTTATGGAAAATGTACAATTATATACATGCTTAATTAATGCTTTTATAACTCTTCGCATTCCACTGATTTGTTAACACTCTTTTTAACTGTTACTGCATGCAATTTAAATATTGCCGCATCGAAAAGAGTCAGTCGATTCTCCATTGCCGAATGGTCATAGCACTGATCTCATAATCAAGGGATTGCGAGTTCGAATCCCGCGATTCACAGTTTGTGTAAATATTTAATTAATATTTAAATATTTAATTAATATTAATATTTAATTTTGTATTTCTCTTTATTTCATGTTCCAGAAGATTCTGGACCTTTCTTTTGTTTACCAGACAAGTGTTCTGGACTATTCTTACTGTCTCCAGAAAAGCATTCTGGAATTTTTCCTGCTAGTATAAAAGCTGAAGATTTGTAAGTCACTGTATTCTCAGTGCTGAGTTCAGTTAATAAATTTATTTAGCTCTACTTCTTCTGTGTGTCATTGAGTTCTATACTAAAGTATCTACTTGACAATATTTTGACAATATTGTTTATTTCACATTGTCTAAACGAATCAACACAAAGTTTAGTAAGCCACAGGAAGACAATTTTTTTTCTTTTAAAATTAAAATTAAGATAAGAAGAATTAATAAAAGATAAATCGTCTAACAAAATAATTAAGCTTTTTAATTCATTTATGCCAGAAATATAATTTATTATGCATTTTATAGTATAATAACTTCCTACTTTCGCAAAAAACAGGATGCATTGAAAGGCAACTGTTAATAAATATGGTACTATGAAATTTAAAAAAATATATATATGTATTATTATTATGCATGTATTAAACTATCGACTAAATTATATTAATACAGATCAATCCCATTTTAACAAATATGTATACCAGAGATAATAAACACAATGGCAACGATATTATATGAAACATGTTTCCTTAATTATAAACAAAAATCCGGAAAGAAGTATAATATTGTAAAACTTCACACGCTTCAACACAGAAAAACATTCTCTCTTTAAATATAATATTTATATAACACTAGTGTTTCGAACAAAAAAAACCAATAACACTGCGTACGGGTTTTAATATAATTAACGCGGAAAGAAAAAAGTACTTATCCTTTTATTAATGATGTCATTCCCTCATTTATAATTCACAACATGTATTTGAATAATGGTGTAGACGTAACTGAATATTTAATTGATGGAATGCATCGGTGATAAATGTCAGCGACCTGTACATTACAATTCTTGCAAATAAACTAATTCCATAATGCACTGTTCGCAATAAATGGTGTTTGTTAATGGAGTGAACAATCTTCGTATTACTTTCAGAACATATGGAATGAAAATATTTTCACCCACAACTACAAAACGATGCTAGGAACATTAAAATTTTGCCACAAATTTATCGAAAATTTTCAACTGTATTTCATCTGGTTGGTTAATACGTGTGAAATATGCAGTTGTCTATATTTCCTTCGCCTCTCGTTAACTCATAAGCGAATGAGCATAGACGCACATTTATATCAAAGCATGAATAAAAAATTTAAATTAAATCAACACGTTTTTAAAAGGGAATAAAAAGTATAAAATATTTCTACTAACTCAATACAGATTTATAATCCTACAAAGATACCTAAGAGTATATTTCGAGAAGTTGTAGCTGTGAATTTTAAAAATTCACAACCACAAAATTTCAAGACAACTCGACAATTGACAGGACAATTTGAATTTCCAATTTTGTCAATTGCTAATTCTAAAAATTCACAATTCGCAAATTTAAAAATGCCGTTTTAAATTGCATATAGTTTGTCCAGAAAGTTTGCGATCGTGATTTTTAAAATATCATAATTCTAAATTTTAAATTCAATTTTAGAAATTAACAACCTCAAAATCTGTATGGGGCTAGAAAAAATTTTATATTTGCTCGTTTAAAAAAAGTGATTAAAATAATAAAAAATTATTATATAATTCTTTTCTCCTTTGCAATTCTTTGTGCATATAATTTTGCAATCGATTTTCTGAATGATTTGTGTGTATATGATTTTGCAATCGATTTAAAGTTTCAGATCTCTAGCTAGTTATCAGGAAAGTTTTTAAAGTCGACTGCAAAATTTAAACCGTGCATACCTGGAAGAAAGCGACTTAGTAAAATCTTTTAAAACGAAATCGTACACAAAGAAATTGTGCTCCATTTTAACAATCAAATGTTTCACATTAAAATTTCCATCATTCACTTCCAGATTTTCTTTAAAATTTTCAGTTTGAAGCAACGTTCGTTTTCCGAGTTTTCCAAAATAAGTTCTAAAGTATGCAAACTAGTTCCATACGTCTATCATCAATAGACAATCAATGAATAGGAAGGAAAAAAAATCATTTCGATGCTTTTATAATGTATAGTAATCCAAATACAATGCCATTATAAAAGGTATTCGTTGCAATTCATGAAAGTCCTTTTTACTACTCTTTCTCTCAAAAAATATTGCATTTTGTACTACTTTATTCCCAGTTTTAAAAATGAAGTCGTGAAATAGTTAACTATAGACTTTTTCATACACAAGTATGGTAAGAAACAACAAAATTCAATTCATATTCAGGCATTAAAAATTTCTTCAGAACTTATTAAACTATTTAAAGCTTGTTCCAAAAAAAAACTATATTTATAAACATGTTGTGAACTCGCATATTCAAGTTTCAGTTTTAGCAAACAAAGAAAAATTTGTTTTCGAACACTGTTAATTTTAAATAAAAGAGAAAGTCTGGTTCCTCAAAAATAGGTAAAATATGTATAAATGTAAATTCTTTATTGGATAGAATTTAAAACCGTGCTTTTACATTAATATATTTAGATACGTATAAATATAAAGAGAGTTCTGCTAAATAAAAAGACTGCACAAAATCGATCGGACGTTTCGGACTTGTAAACAGAATACCTCTACAATTTAAGCGATAATGCCTACGCATTCACAATGAGAACACCATATCTCTACAAGAAATGAGTAAACATTTGGGAAATTGCATCGTAATTGTTTTTAAAAATTACAATTTTCTTTTTAAATTGAACAGCAGAGCATATGGCATCAAAATTTCTCAGTTATCTTTTCTCACATTGCTTTTTCAACAAACAATAAAAATCTTGATAAAATGTTTGTTGTAAAATGAAATTTTTAAACATCTAAAAATGATTGAACCAGAAACCGGAATATCAGTATGACGAAATTTGAAGAACTGCTTGAAATGCCACAATCTCTAAAGCGAGTTTTTCTAGTTTGAACTTTTTGGCATTCATTCTTTCTTCACAGACTACGAAGCATTATTCTCTTCGAGGTGGCATTTTCTGTACACCTTAAACACGTACGGGAAATTTGCTCGGAAAACCAAACCCCATTAGCGTTAATTTCGACGCGTATTCTTGGGAGAGTTAATTATTTTCGTTAAATCGAAAGAAATTACGAATATTGGTTTATCGACTTATGCCCAAGGGGAAATTCGTAGCTAAATAACGGTGAACATATGCGTACAAATGATGCGGTTAAACGATAATGGGACTCACAAAAAATTTCATAAACGTCCCTGATGAGTAATAAAATAACGCTTGCATGAAAGTGATTAAAATTCTTGAATTACCTTTTGTTGCCAAAACTAAAATTAGCTCCGTTGTCAATAAATATTTAATTAGATTAGATTAGAATTGCATCCAGTTTTTAAACCTATATCGTGAGCAATTGGAGATCAATATTTAGTAACATTTAACAGAAAAAAACTGCACAATTTAATTTTACGTGCAATTTTGGGAAGTATGTATGGTATCAACACGAATCGTGACCGAAAACTAGTTTCTAAACAGTTAAAATAAACAAATGCTTTCAGGTATAAATTTCCAGTAAGTAAAATGGTATAACTAATTATAGAAAGAAGCGATCATTAATTGATTGATTGAATAAAATTCGAAGTTTCACACTCGGTCAGTTTTAACCATGAACAAATGAACTTTTTTTTTTCATTATAATGTTAATCCTCTGATTGCATGAGTTTTTAAAATCATTATCTAGGTGCGATGTTTGCAAATAAATTCAAATATTTTTCAAACAAAGTGAGCTGATACTATAAGTTGCACTGTAATTATATGATATAATGAAAAATCTGCAATCGTAAAAATAAATACTCTAAATTGAGAAAAATGTGGGATGTAATAGAAAATGGACAGATTGTTAACCCGCGGAAATCGCGGGATAAGCAGCTCGAGAGTTAAGGGTGACAAGAACATTTTACTAAATTTTATAATAGGATCTGATTTCAGCCTTTGCAATGCACTTTGCTTACTTTATCGCTTTGAATGCCCTTTGATCAACTGGCGGCAAAAAGCAATAAGACAGAAAATGAATCAACAAGGGGGAAAAAGTGCGAGATGATTCTTTGAGCAACTAATGAAAAATCACTGCGCACATAGCTGATTGATTGATCATTATTATTACATGTAAAAAAATGAATTTTGTAGATCATTTATTGCATATCTTATTATTCATTTTTGGACAAGCACTGTCGAGCTGAGTTGACGAAAATGGAAGTATGTGCCTGGAGGCAAGCTGTGATCTTTTTATCTGCTGTATTTTTACGTCAATATTCATGTATTTTATATATATAAAAAAAACTAAAATAAATTTATATAGTATTTATTTTTTAATGTATTTGAAATACAAGAAAGTGAACAGGTGGATTCTACACTAAACATGCATACTATTTACGGATAAAATATCTTTTTAGTTGCAATCTCTTGATGAATAATTTTGGAAGCACCACTAATTTCTAAGCTGATGAATCATCGCAGCAAGTAGCATCAAAATTCGCAGATGCAATATCTCAGATATAAAGAAAGTCATCACAGTGAAAACAATATACATGGATTATGGAATATCAATGCTAGTTAATAAAAAATTTGTTAATTTCGCTCAATAGCTCATTTATACGGTTTTTTTATCATTGAAACAATGAAATTTTGCATATTCCATTTTCTTCATTTTATTGTAACTATTGACACGTTTACAATTCTAATGACACCAAGATCTCTCTTATTATTAGCTTCTGTTACAAAAATATTTTTCCGGAATTTATCTCCCCACTATTTGTATAATGTGTATAAGTAATTTAGCTTCAGTCCGTTCGTAGTTTTAGTTACAGGTGCCTCCAAATAGAATAAAATATTTAATTGCCACCTTCGTACATACCGTACATCAAAGCTTACTTTAGAGATATAGAAATTACAGAATGCTGATTAGAATGAACATCCTGCATTTAGCTGAAATAAAGATAGAAAACAATATCTTGAAATAATGAATGAATGTATGATTCGTAAACCCTTTCAATTCATAGAATATCTTGCAGCATTTTTTAAATTTCTTTGTCGTTGCATATTTAAGCAACCTTC
>JAPMOR010001428.1:0-50546 GCA_026543865.1 Argiope aurantia
CAACCCTAAGAGCTAACCTAGAGCTATAATGAAATGAAATTCAGATAATCTCAAAACAAAGTGTTTGCATGTTTTATTATATTAATTAATAATAAGAACATAGTATTCTAGTATTAAAAATGAATAGAATAGAAACACTTTTTAAAAATGTGATTGTTAAAATTAAAATTAATCATCGGTGCGATTAGGAATTGCTTGCGAAATCCTATTTTGATAAGACGCTGAGTTGTAAAATCGTATAATATTAAGAAAAAAATGATGATTTTCCTTTCCACTCTTAAATTATTTTTTTAAGGAAAGCAATTTCATACGATTACAGTTGCTTTAATTCATAGTTACTATTCTGACATAGCACCAAATCTCTTTAGCCTAGAGCACTGAGATGTGTTCAAACGGCCTTGATTTTAAATCTAGAAATTACGGGGGCCACGAGAAACTGCAGTAGTTATAAGAATTCTAAAAGGTTGAAGCTGCGATGGCCTGGAACCAAGGTTTTTGCTTCAGGATCGGAGGACTCCAGATTTGAGAACTGATTCCACTAAAGAAAGGTGTAAGCGGTTTGGGACATGCTAAATCCGTCTGGCCAAATACCATCGTGGATATCTGTTGATCTGGCGCGGGACATTGGAGAGAGAAACCATGCCAGCTCGTGTATCATTCTCGTCATCCGACTGTGATTCGAAACCATAGAGCTGAGATACTTATGGAGGGAGTGCAACCCTACTTTGGTGTAGGACAAGATAAAATCACGTGACTTGTGCACAGAATTTGTGTTCACTGTAACCGCATTCTCCGTTCCCCATTATATTTCAATGGCAGATTTTTTCTCGCTTTTAACTGTCGGATTTTAAAACTTATTTGAGCCATGGTTAACTATTGCTGTGCAATTGGGTGCAAAAAAAAAGCTTCTATGGATAGTCCTGTATCATTTCACAGATATGTACAATAAACATGTTCTGCTTATATCCATTTTAAGTCAATTTAAAATCTCTTAACCCCCATCACTCAGTGATTTTGGTGTTAAAACTGAATAATATTTCATAGTTTGGTTCAGTTATTGTATTAAATTTATTTAATTTGTTATTAAGCTTCATTTAAACTGATGTAACTGCATTATTTTTGTTACTTGCTTTATTTTAATCTCGAACGTGTTGCAAGTGCTTGGCTGCAAGTTTGGCGTGATTTTTTCTCGCCAATACAAGTGTTTACATAAAAACACTATTGACCGATTAATAATTGTGTATTTATTTTAGTGCAAATAAAGTTCCTTATTATTTCCAATATGTTTTTTTTTCACCATAATGATTCGAATCATATTATACCATGAAAGATATTAAATCATCATTGTGAATGAAATCGTGAAACTAAAACGTTTTATTGAAAATGTTATATAGTAAAATTTCATAAATGTGCTAGCAGTAATTGCATGATTTTATAAATTTTAATTAAGATCTAATAAGAAACTAGGGGATATTCTAAGGATAAACTATTAAAGTAAGAAATGCTATCTTTACAGATAAAAATCTTGTCTGAATGTTAACTTTATTAATAACTTGCGATATGCACATACCCTAAAAACACCGTTTTCGTAAAAATTTCGAATTTCCTTATTATTTTGTATTAAATAACACATTTAAGATTACAAAAATGATTTAATTTTGTTTCTGTGGTAGTTACAAGCAAAGTTACCGCCAACACTATAAACCAGAAGCGAAATATTTAAAACTGATATTAACAAGTTTTGGTGCGTGGCTTAACACGCATTGCCAAATTTACTTTAAATTAAAGTATTAAAACATTTCTAATTAATGAAAACTGCCAGCCATGTAGATAACATAAATAAATTTTAATTACAAATTAAATTAACAAATATAGCTCATGATACATTGGCCGTACATCCATCGACCAGCACGAAGCAGTAGTTCGGAGCAAGCCGGCGAAGCCAGGAAGTGAGTCACTGGTTTTCGTTGGAGAGCAAAGTTCATCTCCATAGGTATGATTGATGCTTTTCGCCAGATGGCGAAACAAACAGTAATTTATCGCCTGTTTGGCCGCTGCAAAGTAGAAGGCACGAGGTTTAAAATTGAGTTCGGAATGAGATTTTGTTTAATGATAGTATACATTTAGAATGTTTATTAATGAAAATATTAAGACTCAATAGTCAACCTTAAAAACTTTCAAATTAGCTTATATACTAATAATGTGGTAACCGAACGAGTAGTGTAGTGGTTAGGGCACAGGCGGAGCATTCAGGAAACCTGGGTTTGATTCTGAGCTACCGTTGTTGTTTTTTTCTCTCTTTCTAAATTATTTCAAAATAATTTAACAGTTTTAATTAATATCTTTTTCATTTTTTATTCAAAAATAAATATTATTATATTATTCAGAATATTCAAGAAAAAAAAAGACATGAGTCACTTTTACAATCTGCCTTTATTATAAAAAGTTTTTTTTTTATCTGCATGAGATAATGATAAAAGTATTTGAACATGTAATGTAAAATTAAAAGATGTTTTGGGGTAAAGAAAAGAAATAAAATGTTTACTTAAAGAAGAAAAAAACTCACCTTTAATTAATGCACAAAAAAAAGTAAACATAATTTAAATAAATGCCGGGAAACAAAACGTTGCGCGGCAGTTTTTGAGTATGCCAAGATTTGCGATATGGCGCCAAAATAGGCCAGATTTCTCACATGTGACTTGGCTCATGTTGCGTACACTTGTTTAGACTAGAAAAAAGCGACTATCTTAAAATGACTTTAGTGTTGCTTTAAAACGGGATGTTAATATAACTAAACAAAAAGAAAACTCTCTATAAGAAAAGATTTTACTGAATTTGCTGAAAGTGGTTTGCAGGCTTCTGAATAAGTGTTTTTCTTGAATACCACTCATTTTTTACCTCAAACACTAGACCTTAGTATTTTTTTTTTCCTTTATATTTTCCTTTTTAATCGATATTCCCAATGGCAATCATATTATATCGTTTTGGGTAGTTCTAATTTTTTGCTTATTTTAAGTGTCAGCTATTTTTTGAGTTAAATGTTCCATACAAAAAAAAAAACGGCATTTTAACATTGTAAAATATTTCAAAATCAGGTACTTTTCCTATTTTGAAGTGTTTATTGGCTTTACCACTTGGTATTTCCGATCGATATAGATACGATTCCACATGCTTCTGCTTATGTAAAATGCGAATGAGAATCCACTCAGTGAATTTTTATTATGCGTTTAAATACAAATCCGTTCACATAAGGAGCTGTACTCTGACTAACATCATCAGGCTCTTAAATGGTATAAACAAACAGGATGGCTGGCACTACTCACCGGTGTACGGCCTTTGAATCTCATCAGGTAAAACAAAATTATTGAAATATACTGAGTAGTTACAATATCATTTATTTCTGAGGCTTTACTATAAATTGCTTGTACCCAGTACTGTTACATTTACACATTTTATATGCAACGAGTTTTTAACATCTTCATTATTTGTATGTTTCTGGTATTTCATATAGTCCTTTAGCATTTAATAAGAAATAAATGAAAAAATTAATTTTTTAAATAATTTATGCCATGAAGCATTCAATCTTCAAAGCGCACTAAATAGCTCTAGTAATGAAGTCAATAAATTTTGTGTTTGAATCCTTCAACAGTACTAAGCATAGCATACTGAGAGCTATCTTTACTTGTATGCTTCATGTGAATTTGAATATATATTTATTCTTAAAAGTGTATGTAAATTTTCAGAAAATCACTCCTATAATAATTTTTCATGTTTTGATTACTTTTCAAAGCTTTAAAGAGCTAAAATCATATTTTTTTAGAAAAAAAAAAGATTTATTGTGGTTATTTTAATTATGTGGAGCATTTGTGTAACTATCAATCAGTCAGTGACTAAGATAAAGAAAACTTCATTGAGCCTCATTGCTTTCATTTCCTTAAAGAGTTTATTTCAAACTCGTATGTAAAAATATACTCTTTATTTCATTGTGAATAAACAATATGAACTTTATTCAGAATTTCTGCAAAGAAATCTTTATATTTTTTTAGTCTTATTAAGTTAATTATTGTTTTCTATTCTTATTTTAATGATTTATTAATTATATTTTTCATTTTTATTTATGCTTTAAAATTATTTAATTTTAAAGAATGTTTGTTTCCCTTTATTTTATATTTATAGAAAGAATTTTTTTTAAATAAATGTCTGTAATTATACAGTTTAAACACTTTATCATATGTCCTTCACTTTTTTTTAACTCGTCATTTCTTTTAAAGTGTGTCATTTTTATTTTATGTCTTTGTTTTGATTTCCTTCCCACCCTATAAAAGTTAAAATGGTATAATATATTTAGGAAATATGTGAAAATTCTGTTCTAGTGTTTTTATCTATCAGTTGTAACAGAATTGCTGTTTGTTTTATTATAATTATTGCCAATATTGTGATCGACTATTATGTAAATTATTTAAATAAACATTTGTTTAGTAAAATCCTTTCTCCGAAATATTGGAAAAAGGGTCATCTTCAGCAATCAGAAATATTCTAATTATATATTTTGAAAATGCCCATTGTCTAAGATGTTATTTCATTGTGTTTCAAAACATTTTACGTTTTAGTTATTTTATTTTATATTAATATAAGGAATTCAACAACACAAAAATGGAAATTTAATGATATAAAAATTATGTTAATTATAACAGTTTACCATATAAGAAAACATTTCTTAAATACTAATGATAACTCCTCAATGTAAAGTTTCTTGCAGATTTTTTATTCAAAACGTCATTTGTTTAAAATCCTTATAAAAATGTTATTTTGCTCCATTAAATAATAAAAATACCTTTGTTTTTCATTGTTTAAGTGTTTTTAAAGAACTTTTTATAATTAAGTTATTTAGGAAATTTCATAAAATATAAATATCATATTTCAGAAAAAATGAAGTTTGTGTGTGGGTGATGCAATCCCCATATTGTAATAAGTAATGCTTATATAGCTGCATCTCTGTGAAAATTGCTTTTTTTCTCCTTTTAGGGATTATTAATTATAATAATGTATATTAATATAAAGTAAATAGAGATAAAAGGTGATACTAAAAGGGAGTTTTCTTTTTCAGATAGTTCATCATTTTAATGATGACCTGATGTAACTGAAAGAAAAAAATTTGGATTTGAAATCAAGATGAACAAAGCAAAAATTTTCCCTAATGAAAGACCTTCTTTTAGGGAACTTTCTTTTTTATAATACCACAAGATAATTTTAGAAAAAATTTCTGTTTATATCATGCAAAATGCAGGTTTCTCTCAATGAGAAAGAGATGCATTTGACAAGTGATCCGTATATAAAAGAATCTAATGAACAAAATCAACCAATTTGTGCTGATGAAAAACCATCTACATGTCATATCTGTTGTCAGACATTTTCTGAGAAAAGTGATTTAATGATGCATATTCTTACTCATTCAAATGAAAAATCTGATTTGTCTCAAGCATGCCATGAAGAACTTTCTCAAAACCAGGTATTAAATCTTCAATATCGCAATGAAACAGATGAAAAAAGTTTTGTTTGTAATATCTGCGGAAAGGCATTTTCTTTAAAATCTGTTTTTAACAGACATTGTCTTATTCATACAAATGAGAGACCTTTTGTTTGTGAAAAATGTGGTAAAACATTCAAACGTAAAGGTGTTTTAAGCAGACATTATCTGACTCATTCAAATGAAAAACCTTTTGTTTGTGAAATATGTGGCAAGGCATTTCATATGAAATGGCTTTTACAGCACCATGGTCTTGTTCATAAAAATGATAAATCTTTTGTTTGTGACATATGTGGCAAAGCATTTGCTCGAGAAGGTTATTTAGATGTTCATCATCGAGCGAATCACACAAATGAAAGAAATTTTGCTTGTGATATATGTGGCAAGACATTTTTTCATAAAACAGTTTTAAAAAGACATTATCATACTCATTCAAATGAAAAACCTTTTGTTTGTGATATGTGTGGTATGGCATTTTCTTTTAAAACAGCTTTACACACACATTATCGAACTCATACTAAAGAAAAACCTTTTGGTTGTGATATATGTGGTAAAGCTTTCCCTCGGAAGCATAATTTAAATGAGCATTGTCGTATTCATACAGATGAAAAACCTTTTATTTGTGATACATGTGGTAAAGCCTTCCTTCGGAAGCATAATTTAAATGAGCATTGTCGTATTCATACAAATGAAAAACCTTTTATATGTAATACATGTGGTAAAGCATTTTCTAGAATACGTAATCTAAATCAGCATCGTTGTAGGTGTGCATAGGAAGCATTTGTGTTTATATGTGGTAAGGCATTTTCTCAAAAATAGAAACTAAACAGATTTTCTCCCTCATTCTGATTAAAAACCTTTTGTTTGTGAAAAGATATATTATCATGAAAACAATTTTTAAATATTGTTACATTCATACAAATGACAATTACTTTTTTCATTATGTACATGATATGGATATTTTCAGGAGAATTAGTTATTTTGAAATTTTCATTTACATAAAAAGAAATATAAAAATAATTATATAATGAGACATTTTTTTTTTTTTTTTTTTACTTTTGTACTATTCATGCTTCTGGGAATTCTTTTGCTGCTAATGTTTATGTGTTGTGGTTTCTTAAAAATTGAAACTACTTATAATGTAAAAAAAAAATTGCTATAAGATGTATCTCGGAAATGTTTAC
Organism: Argiope aurantia; assembly: GCA_026543865.1. NCBI lineage: Eukaryota > Metazoa > Arthropoda > Arachnida > Araneae > Araneidae > Argiope > Argiope aurantia. Next base: position 6,712 of record JAPMOR010001428.1, read on the forward strand.
ATATTTCTTGCCATGTTCATACTAATAAAAAAAATTTTGTTTTGAATATATATTTTCTCATAAACTTATCTTATAATCCAACTAAAAATATTTGAGAAATATTTATTTGTTAAATATGAAGTAAGATATTTTCTGTATAAAATATCATCCTATTGCAATTCTATAGTAAAAAACACCTTTCATATAACATTAGTTGAAACATAGTTTTTTTCAAAATCCATTCTCCTATCTAATATGATCATGTTAATCAAGCAGTTTTGGCAGTAAAATATGATATGAACTAGTCAGTTTTTGAAATCAGTATGTGTTTATTCATAAATTTTGTAAAATAATTTGCTAAAAATTATTGTTTCAATTAAATACAAAATTTCGTCAGTAAAAGTATAGTTTAGTGCGCCCCTTGCTGCGCCAAGGATGCCAAGTCGCCAATAAAGATGGCGGACAAAATAAACAAATACTTCTGCGAAACAGCTACAGTTACCATTTTCTGCATTAAAATTATGATCTGTACTGAAGTATTGTTTTATCTGAGATTTTTTATTTTTATTTTTTTAAACCTTTGGGATCACTATTTCTGCTTAGCTTAACAGTTTTACAATAAAGTTTTTCAAATTGGCTACGCTGGTCTATTGTGTAGAGAGCAAAATTCAGAGCATGTGATGCCTTCGGCATCTGAAGAAAGCACCGGGCAGAATTTTTTAACTTAAAAAAACAAACACCCTATGGTTTCGCTAGCAGCGGGAGCAGAAACCTAGTAGCTTTAATAGCACATTGAACATAAGGTTTGTGTGACTAACAGGAACAGTTCGTTACAAAAAAAAAAAAAAAAAAAAAACCGAAGGACGAAGCAATTTTCTATAGTAAATTTCAAACCAGCATCTTTTTCCTCACTTCTACTTCATCAACTTGAAAAAATATATAAATTCCACTCACCCTTCATCCATTCTGCCAGTGGTGGCGGTAGACATTTGCCAACGGGGGAGGGGGGTCAAGCACTATATCTCTAATTTGACTTCAAAATAACTCATAAAAATTTATTTTACATTTAATTAAAGAAAACCAAGTATTATTTAATTCTTTTTTATTGAAATGCTTCTCAGTTTCTTGAGATATCAGTTACTTCTCAGACTCTTGAGATTTAATTTCTCGGCAATCTAATTAAAAAAATATAGTCATATTCCATTCTGGATTGTAATATATAGATAGAAACATAGATTGTACCAGAATGACGTGTCATGCTAAATGGACAAATGCATACTCTTACTTATATCAGAAACTATATAAAATGAATGTTGAAACAAAAAGTTTTATAAAATTAACTGTTTTATAAATCCAGAATAATGAATAAAAAGTATTCGATGTTTTCTCCAAAAACCGATTTTTTTTGCTTTGTCCCCTACCTAAAATATTTGTTAAATGAGGATTGCAACAACCAGAAAGAATTAAGATGTGTTTAGAATCCGAGGAAATAAGTTCGCGTACTCAACAAAATTTGCTATAGTTCGGACACCAACAATATAGAATGCAGAAAAGATACAATGTGTTATTTTTTACGAAGGCCGGAGAAAATATTTTGTAAATATATGTACAAACTTACTATTTTATGTAAGATGTGAAAAATATTCTTATTAATAATAGACTGCTTAAACGTTAGATCCCCCTTGGATTTATTTTTCTATATATAATTAAGCTTAAAAAAACCAATACGTTTTATTTGAAAAAAAAAATTAGATCTTGAACATGAATTCACCTATCTTCATTTTTATTTATGCACTTTCTGACTATTCTATGTACTATTAAGTATTTTCTTAATTCGAAGTTATTACAAGCTAATATTCCTATCAAAAGGTGAGTTTTATCCCGTCAGTTGCATGCATAGGCTTTTTTTAACCCCTTCATATACAATGGAGAGTCTAACTCGCGTATGGAATTATTTAATTTTAAATCTGCAATTAAGTGAAAGTATTAAGTAATTTAAAACGCTAAAATCACTTAAAAACGCATCATTACCTCAAATGCCCGTATATTTTTCTGGGGATTAAGATAACGATAATTGTCCCAAATAAGATCTGCCATATAATTAGGAAATTAAGTAAATTCGTATATCAAGGGGTTTAATGTGTTATTTATGAATACTCTAAGAATAACTATTTTAATCACCTTTTTATCAAGACATCTTTATTCAAAGTCTATTAAAAATATAGGAGCATCTGAAATTATATACTTTTTGCCGATAATAGTAATTGAAAGAAAAGTATATATAAATGATACGTTCTCCAATTACATAGTCATAATATTGAATGCAGAGTCTTAAGCATTCAGGTAGTAATTTATTTTTAAAATATTAGTGCATGCTTGGATACCTTTTTTAGTGCAGCTAAAAAGCTACCATACCGAAAATATTTTTTTTTTTTTTTTGTCGTCAACTGCCGTCAGTAATATTTCTTTAGTTAAATAATTGTAGCATGATAAATTAGATTGCAAAAGAAAACAGATATTATATTGTTAAATGGATTTAATTTACAATTATACAATTTACTTACTCCAGTGATTTATAATGAATTCACATAATTTGGTTACAGCAAAATAACTCTTCTTAGCAAGCATACTCACAAGAGTATCAAAAGAAAACAGTGTTGTTGTTTTTTAATTTAGTTTAACCATTAACTAGATTTTAGTCAGGCGATTTTGATAGTGAAATGAATATAAAAAAATTTATCAATTCGTTACCGAGGAAGTAACAATTATATGAGTAAGATCATTAAATTTTGGAACTTGGATTTGAATTATGAATTATGGAAAACAACTCTATCGTCCTATTCATGAGCAATATAAAAGTTTCAATTTCTCTAATAATTACACTGCCAGGTAATCGAAGTGCCCGATGAAAACAATTTTTTTTTTCATAATCTATGATAAAATCTTAGCCGAAGGATAAAGATTAGTCGGAAAAAATGTGACGTCTTATTCATTTGCCAGATTATTGACTATTCAGCTAAACATAGTGACATTTATATAAAATGACTGAGAATTTGGAATCGTCGACATCCCTTCGCATTGAATTTTTTGTCAACCGATCAAAATTTTTTCTACAAAATGCGACATGTCTTATGTTTTCTACACGTCATCTTGTCGGTTATATTGCAAAAAATAGTGCAAATTAAAAGCTTGATGAACAACATTTCAATCAAATTTCTGAAAATCTGAAGATTTAACATCTTCGATACTCACCGCATTGAGTTTAGTCGACCGACCAAAAATTGCCAGGAAAATGAGAATATCACCTTGTCAGTATCTTATTCACTTGTTACCTTGTCGGTTATATTGCCAAAAGTAGTACAAATTATAAGCTTAATGAAAGACATTTGAATCAGATGTCTGAAAATCTACGAACTTAACATTCAGTTCTTAGTTTGAGGTATCAAAAATTGTCCGCAAAATACGGCATATTATTGACCTACCTCCCTATCGATTATTGACCTATCCCCAATATAGCCAAAACACTTTAACAATTACTTGGATATTTCGATTGTTTACAATATATTAAGGTGGATTTTTAATTATCATATTCGATAATGCTCAACTCTCTACAACCTCAAAGCAATGGTGAACATTTTTGCTGATAATACTCTGAATTTCTCGCTGGCGGGGGAGGGGGGGCAGGGCAAGAGGCTGCCGACAGGGAAGCAATTGCCCCCCCCCCCTGCTACCGCCGCCTCTACATTTTGCAGGTTCGAAATACTTCTTGCCATCCCATTCACCCGACATCCATTTTTACCCAATATCAAGAAACATAACAAATTAACAAGAGAACCTTCAGAGCACAAAAAGAATCACGAGAACTGCAAGGAATTCCATTGCAATAGATTTTTAAAGTAAGAATTCAGTCGATTTCTTAAAGTAAGTATTCAGACGATTTCTTCAAGTGCATTCTAACAGTTAAATATTGCAAAAGAATAAATATTCTTTGTTCGTATTTACATTAAAAATGAAATTACAGTGTTTTAATAGTAGTAAAAAACTCTTAATTATAATACAGAACTAAATTAAAACCTTTAATAGATATTTTTTATTATTTTTAATTTAACATATTTCATAAAATAGTTGTAGTTCATGTACAACATAACCATTGTAAAAAGTAGTTAACAAAACACATTAGAGTTGCTAGAAAATCGTTTCGTTGGGTTGCCACATTGGCGACAAACTCGGAGACTCACTAAACTACACTTCAGCCATTTCATCTACTACTTACTATTTTATAAAAGTTCCATTATATGTTTCTGTTACAATCTAAATTTTTAAAGATATTTTTTGCGAAATGTTTTTTAAACTTTTAATGAGAATATTTGTATTTATATGACTATGATGTAAAATAATTTATTTTGATGGTTCAAATATTCATTCTGGGATAAATGAAATTTTAAAGTTATTTTTTCTGTTATCAAAGTCTGACACAGTGAGTTGAAATTTAAAATATCATGACTGAAGCAATTAATATACATTATATAATCTTTACATTTCACATATCATTTTATGGTGCTGCAATGACTTTGTTTTACTCTTCGTAGATTTAAATAAATATAGTGAATGTCTACTTCTTTCTGAACTTAGTTGCTTCCTAATGAGTTAGGACAAGATATCTTGTCTTAGTAGGCTGCAGTTAGGGTTCAGCTTATGCTACACTCTCAACTAGTATTATTTGAAAACTAATACTCTGGTATGTGGCAACAAAAAGATTTGTTCACTATGATTGAACCGATCACCAGAAGTTTTCCTTCAAGTACATGTGATTCAATTTCTCCAGATAATATTCCATAAGTGAAATTTCCTTTTACTTGCTGGATCTCAAATCATACATCTACAAAAGATGATAAGTGTTTCACTATTGCTTGGGTCAGCAGATAATACCACATTCCAGCTTTATCGCAAGTCCCTGCCTCATGTGCTTTGTTAGATTATATTATCTACAATGAAATAAAATTAATCAACTACAAAAACTTTCTCTCTCTCTCTCCTTTCTTTGCTAGAATATTTCTTTTTCTAATTTAGGTGCTGTCGACTTTCTCATGAATTTTTAGGGAAATAATTATGATGTTATTCTCTTAATACTGCATTTTCACCGTAACACTACTTTTGAAATAGCCTATGGTATGATACAATGTATGAAAAAAATTCATTTGGATACATTATCCTAATAATTTAAACTTTTTGATATATTGATGTTATAGAACAATTAAAATAATTCCTTCCATTAAACTACTGCTTAAGACAAAAAACAGTGTAATTTTTCAAATTTAAACTATTTTAAATTTTAATTATTAAATTTATATGTAAAATTATTAAATAGAAATACATAAAATTGTTATGCCATTCGAGAAAGAACTTCACATTGCATAAACATTTTGTATTTTCGAAAAAGAAGTAATTAGAAAGAAGCAAGAATAAATAATGTTAATCAATGCTTTATTTTCAAAATAATTATAATGCAAAAATAGATTTCCTATCATTTTGAAAGCAAATGAATGCATGGGAAATGATAGCCGGAGAAAAAGCTACCCCTTTTCTGTTATAGCATCCGAGGTAAACTAAATAACTATCACTAGCAATTAGGTATAAGTAATGGTTGAATCTTAATGGCCATCACGGGTTTGCATTTTCTTCTGCCGTAGTTATATTGTTGCGAAATTTCTTTTACCGGGGTTCGTTTGGATAGTGGAAGTGATATGGTGTGTAGGACGCTCAATTAGCAGGCAGAAGTAGAATAAAAACAACGACGTTTATTTACACGAAGACACACAGGACAGCACAAAGCGACAACTATGTACAGCACAGAAGACGTTTATCTTCACCCGAGACGTGTAGCATACAACAGCAGCATACAACCAGAATCTACTGCAGACAGTAGCGCACAGCTCAGTTCAGCACGAGCTTGACTCCGTCGCTTACGACTCCTGCGCTCCGTCTTCGGACTTCTCCGACTCTCGCTCAGAATACTGACTTCGTTGACTCGACTCCGCTGCTCTCGAACTCGGACTACTCCGTCGTCTCTCACTACTGGCTTCGTCGTCTCCCAACTCGGACTTGACTTTCTGGCAGTCGCAGTCCCTTTTATAGGTCTCAGGAGGCGGGGCTAGAAGCCTCTCAACCAATCAGGAACGTTCGAGGCGTATCTCGGTTCCTACTAGACGGATCGGGGAAATTCTCGAAGTTTCGGGTATTATCTATTTTGGCGCCAAAGTCGCCAAATTCGTCGCCAAGTCGCCAAATGGTCGCCAAGTTTGTCGCCAAGCTCCGGGACCTTTGACGCGCCACCTGGACTCTGTCCCATTCAGATGACTGTAAAACTTTCTTTCTATTGATGAAATAAACTATGCTGGGAAGCCGAATTGCAGGTTTGTAACAATATCTTGTTTTTGGTATGGAGACAGCAAGCTCGGTAACATTGCATTACTCAATAAGGAGGAAAGAAATAGCTACCAGAAGTTTCTTATTTCCATTTATGGGAATTCCCCTCCCCATTGGTGTTATGGGAAATAATATGGAATTTTTGAAAAGCTGATTCAACAAAACATGAGTGGATGCAGTTGTAAAAGTATGCTCGAGTAAAAATTTGAACATATGTAAATGGATTATATGCTAACATTTCATTTTATTAAAGTGGTTTTTTTGAAGTTATGATAGAAATATTAAACTGTTTAAATCAATTTTCTTATTTGAAAATTTTTCTATTAAAAATTAAATATGTAAATGCGTTACTAAAAATTTTTGCAAATACTATTATATTTCATGTGACAAAAATTTCATAAAATTTATATTACATTGATAAAGAAGTTTATAATAGCAACTCTTTATTTATGACTTTTTAGTTATTCTAAAATTTATTCTGATTAAATCGTTATTATTTCGTATAAATTTTTGAAGTCTTGTAGGTATCCAATAAGTTTTGTAAATTTTAACAGTATACAATAATTTGATAAATTGTCGAATTTGTGGCCTGTGTAAATCTGATTTAATATATCGATATTAAGGAAGCTAATTTAAAATGCGCATATCCAGAATTTTTTTATAGGTGAATAAAAAAATCTATTTATTTATCTATAGTATAATAATTTTTTAACATTATAATTTTTAAAGAAATTCTGGCCATAAATGAATTTGAAGCAAAAATATTTTCTTAGGCAAACACCTAGATATTTTCGGTCTTGTATATTTCTGATTGCTTTATTTGTAATTGTATAAAATTCATTTTCGGATATTTTTGTATAGAGGTTATGTTTGGAAAGCTACAAAGCGTTTGAAGGGAAAAGGGAAGAAAGGGAATTTTTCACTAGAAAATTTAGATTAAAATGATAATAAATAAGAAGATGAACTCCTTACGCAAACAGGATCTGCATGTATTTTAAGATAACAGATAATTAAATCAAATGGCATTGACAATGAAATTTGTATTTCTCACATTTGTCGATATAAGCAAAAATAAGTATTCGGCTTTTTTTTTTTATTCCGTACTTTTCCTCCCTACCATTTTTTCCTTATTGATGTTTGGCATGAATATAACAGTTATTTTTTAAAAACTATCTTATGATACTTGGTTGTCCCTTCGGGGGAAGGCACCTAGTAATTGAAGATGAGAAGCTACCGGCATGATGGTTGATTCTCGCCAGCCTGATGGATACAAAAAAGGAGGGGTCTGGCTCCTCCCATCGATGTTTGGACGTACTTCCCAAGGGAAGGGTTGTATCATGGCTGTTGATGCCCCTTAGGACAACCACATTTCCCGCCAGTGTTACTGTTACGGCGGTGCAGTCATTCAAAATTTTCAGTGTGTCTTCCGGCTGTTCGGATTAGCCAGGTTAAGTTAAGAATATAATACTTGACGATTATCTGATGATTAATCTCTGCCATGTGGTTAAGTATGCTCGAAAATCGAGAATTTGTTTTTAGATGCATTTTTTCCCCAACCAATTGAAACCGAAATTTGAACAGAGCTACAATTGTAGTCACTTAACAAATTTTCTATATTTAAGCCGTTAAAAATATTTTGTGCTTATGAAAGTACAGATTGTCAACCCATAGACGGAGCTTTTTCTAATTTTAATAAATATTTACTCTTTGGATGTTAAATCTCAATACAAAATTTTTTACATTTTAGCTCTCTTCGCTTTGTAGCTGTTGTATTAATTCATTTTCGGACAGACAGATTTTCTCACAATGGTTTTCGTTTAAAATTTAATAGAAATCTACAAATTTGGTACAAAACACAGTCACCAGATTTCGTCCATTTAGGTAAAGACGTTTTTCAGTTATCGTGGTGACAGACGAGCCGACAGTCATAATGCCGAAAATGTGTTTTTTCGAACTCACGATGGTCTGAAACGTGGAAATTCAAGTTTTTTGACGATTAATATACTTTCTTTATACTTCGTATGCGAGAAAGTAAAAATTCATTCGGAATGATTTTACTATCATTATTTTCCAAGTATAGAAGTGTTTGCTATGTGAAAATTTTGTATGTTTTATAGGCGTGAATGCTGGATTCTATGAGAATAATATGGAGACGTAGAAAATCTTTGAAATGATATATTTTAGTTGATGATTAATGTCTATCATTATTTCTACTAAGAATTTCACTAAATTCACTTATGTTTTGCATTTCAACATAGAATTTGAAATGAATACCCTCAATTTGCGCTTAAGCTAAAAGAATTTAAGAGTAAGCGTTTAAACTAATGAAAGTGGTTTTTTAGGGAAAACATTTATAATTAATTAACTTGCAAATAAAAAAATTGTAAAAATTTTTCCATGTTTATTTTTTTTCAACATGTTTTCACTTGAGCGGCGTGGTGGAAATATTGACATCATAAAGAGAGATTTCAGATTTAATGCCCCGAATTCTGCTAAATCTAGCCATATGCGAGGATCTGAATGTAAATAAAATTGATTGTGATTCCTCCTTTGATATTACATGAAAGTGTTTTTTTTTTAAGAGGTATGTCAACTCGAGCGTTCTCCTTTCAACTGACCATTGCGATTCACCATTTTCTTTTATCACACCGAACTTTACGAGTCCATGTCGGCAGTTTCTATTCTAATAATTTTGTTCAAGCTGAATAAGTTCCACAAGGTAATGTCCTCATTCTTTTAATCACTCATCTAAGCCAAACTCTTGATTATTTGCCTTCAACACCAGTAATTTTTGCTACCACAACATATTCAGGACCCCTCAGCATGCTTATTTTTAATGTAGGCCACGAAAAGGAAATCGGGAAGAGAATCACTTTAACCCTCTCAATTCCAGCCGGGCGGTTTGCGAATTTACCTTATAACATCCAAGTGGATCGATTTGGGGCCGCTGCTAGCCGTGTTAGGGAAGATGGGTATTAAAAGCGCCTACTCTACTAAACACTCCAGGAGGTCCTCGTTATCTTCGACAATCGCGGCTTTTTCACAGTAGTTTCCCCTGTGCCTTAGGGCGGTAGGGGTTGAGGGGTGATTCAGTAAATAGGTTGTTAGCGTATATTTTGTATTTTGAAAGGGTTTTAATTTTTATTTGCATGTGTTGTTAGCTTAAAATTGGAAAGATTTTATGGCCATTTACAAAAAATTTTCCACTGAAGTGCTCTGGTAACGATGAATATAAGGATACCGACAAGTTGTTTATTTTTCGGATAAGCATCAGAAGCTTTTTTCAGTATTAAGACTATTGTAATGCTATAAAGACAAACTATTGCATTGTCACTGCGGCCTATTCACATCGCAGTTTTCTCACAAAATGTGTAGCGACTCTTGTTACAGTAGATGGAAGTCGTTTTACATTCCAAACGTCTTATTCTGTCATGAAAGGACTGTCGGAATTTCTGAGGCCGAGTACAAACTACCGCTTTCCAAATAGCATTAAAAGACCAAAAAAAGATCGGGAGTATTCTTTATTGTACCTCTTCACAGAGTGAGATAAGTTATATAAATACTGAGTTCCTTTTTCGAATGCCATTCTGAAAATTTCTCTTCAGCTGTGAATGTTTACTCTTTATTTTACGTGCTGTGAATCGGGTTTTTGGATTATCAGAGTAATTTTTGTATTGAAAAGCTTATTATTTCTTAATTATGAGTAAATGAAATCGTGAACCCATTGAAGAAGAAATTAAAGCAATTTTACTTGCTTCTGATTAAAGTGACTGTGATCTAACACCGAAGATGATGGTTGACCAAAAAATGATACTTTAGCTCATCTCTCGTTTATTCTAAACAAAGAAGTAGGAGATGAATTCGACGAGGATCAGATGAAAGAGAGAGATGGAGATGAGGAGTCAAAAAATGTTTTGTAATTTATTTATTATCAAAAGTTTGCAAATGATTCCCTCATGCATAAATTTGTGGAAATTTAATATGAAACTTTCGTTCAAAAATTTATCTTTACTTAATAATATTATAGAAAACTTCACATAACATTTTAAAATCAGAAATTCAGCATGACAGTTTATACTAAAAAAGTAATATTTATGACGAATGTAATAGTAAATGTGTTAAATCTTCATATTTAGTTAATGAAGAATGTGATAGTGATGAATGTTTTAGTAAAATGTTCAGGCTGAAAACTGAAGGAATGTATTTTCAAAATATATTTTGCTGAGTAATTTTTCCCCCGAACTTTTTTTCATAAATTTTTGTATTTCAGTATTAAATAAGGTTTAAAAAATATGTTATCTCATCTATCGAATTGTTTTGATAGATGAGATATATAACATTTGACGTAATATATTCCCTTGGTTAGACAAAAATTTTAAAAGTTATATTTTAAAAGATTTTAGTGGCAAAATAAAGATATTTTTGAAATGCATATTCACCCCACATTCTTTTTCGATTATTTATTGTAAAAGCAAGAATGCGTAAAGTTTTGGAAACCAAATATGAACACTTCTTTAAATATTCAATTAAAGTTCTAAAACGTTTCTCTTAGTATCATTATCGAAAATGCAAAATAATATTTTACATTTAAAATTTCAATGAAGATAACTGTTTATACTAAAAAAAATATGCTAAAGACAATAAAAAAAATCTTAGCTAAGTGTTGAAAGAGCGTATTATTTTCGAAACGTCTTTCAAAAAGTGCAGTAACATTTTTTTTTTTTAATTTGGTATTAAATGAAGATCTAAAAAGTTATCTCGCCTATCAATGAATTGCATTGACATCTATACTATGCAAAAAAATGTACTAATTGCACTGATATATGAAGGATTTATGTTCTAAATTACTATGTAAAAAAAATTTAACAGTGGTTTCCAAAAGTGTGGACATTTTTTGAAAGTTTCATGTTTTTCAACTTTGCGTGCTTGTAGAATATATTAATTTTCACTTAAATACAAATGTTTAGATATCAAATTGAAGGTAATTCAATGCAAAATTTAATAACAAAAACAGTATTACAATATTTGTATTACAAAAAAAGTTACGCTCATTTTAGTAGAACAAAAACATGAATCAAAACACAAATCGTTTTGAATAATGACGTGTTTTGTAATAAAAGCGTACTAGCCAATCACAAACACTGTTCTGAGGACCTATCAAATGTCTGTAACTATAATTTAGGTTATTTGGATGATAAAAGAGTTATTGTTATGGAAATATTTTGAGGAATGATGCATACTAGTACAATTAAATAGAGTATTTCAGTTTTTGAATATTTTATGTCCTTTTTTTAAATTAAACTTATTTTAAACAAACAACACCAACAAGAAGAACTGATTGGATATCTACAAAAAGAAGCCGAATTGTCATATTGAGAGAAAATGGTCTCTCTTATGCTGAAATTGCAAGACAAGTTGGTGGTTCAGTGACTTGTTCTGGTGTACGAAAGTTCTGTTTACGTTATGAAAAAACGAAATCAGTGGAAAATAAGGCCAAATCAGGCAGGAAAAAATTGCACAACTGCTACTGCCGATAGAAAAATTAAACGGCTATGCCTTCAAGATAGAAAAATATCATTAGATGCCATTAGATGTGACATGAATGCAGCGGGTATTGCAGTAAGTTCAAGAACAAAAAGAAGAAGGTTATCAGTATTTGGACTACAAGCTAGTATTCCAAGGGAAAAAACGATATTTAAATCAAAAGCAACTCGAAAAACGAGTTAAGTGTGCAAAAGAATACATTAAATGGTCAGAAAATCAATGGAAGCAAGTAATCTGGAGCGATGAGACTAATATATCTCTCTTTGGTATTGATGGTAGAAAATACGTAAGACTTAGAGTAGGTGAAGCGCTTCATCCTGATTGCATTGAAGCAACTATAAAAAATCAACAAATGCCATGATTTGGGCATGTATGTCTGCAGATGGTGTGAGCCGAATTCAAGTGATTTTTGGTATCCTGAATAGCAAAAAATACATCGAAATTGTTTTGGAACCAAAACTGATACCTCCCATCAGGGATTTCTTCCTCAACAAAGCACCATTTATTTTTCAGCAGGATTCAGCTCCATGCCACACAACAAAAGTATGCAAAGCATGGTTTCAAAATAAAGGCATAGATGTATACCATGGCCAACAGCCTGATGTAGAAACAGCCCTGATATCAATGCAATTGAAAATTTGTGGCGACGTTTGAAAATTCTTGTACGAAAAAAACGTCCATCCAATAAAAGACAACTTATTGAATCTATAATTGATTCTTGGCATCATGTGATTACGAAAGATGAACTCCAAACACTCGTTCACTCGATGAAAAGACGCTGTGAAATTGTCTTAAAAAATAAGGGTTATCCTATTAAGTATTGATTGTGTAAGTATCACTTTAAAAAAATGCAAATCTAAGATAGATCTTACTAAAATGAGCGTAACTTTTTTTTGTAATACAGATATTGTAACACTATTTTTGTTATTAAATTCTACATTAAATTACCTTCAATTTGATATATAAACATTTTTATTTAAGTAAAAATTAATATATTCTACAAGCACGCAAAGTTGAAAAAAAAATGAAACTTTCAAAAAATGTCCGCACTTTTGGCCACCACTGTACATGCTAATATATGACATATTATTTATGACATATTAACAGCCTAATGAAAATTAGATGAAACATAAAGGTGTTTTGAAATTGCTAGTAAAGCCAGTTTTTATTTAAATGGTTTGGAAGCCTAACATAAAATTTACAACCCCCTCATTTTCTCAATTATAGAATAAATTTAAAATTTTTTGTAGAAAAAAATACCCCACAAATACGAGAGCGAAACGCTTCACACTAAAAAATATGAATACATTAGAAAAAAACTTTTAAGCTGATAGAAAATGATTCTCGTCGTCGAAAACCGCAAGGCAATTACTCAAGGTAGAGCTTCGACAGATTTATTACCTCGGAGTTCGGGGGGTAACTGCCCCTCAGCTTGGAAGAGTCCATGTCCCCCAAAGACACTCTGAGAAAGTCTGGATGTTAAAGGGAGCGTCGCTTGAAAAGTGCTTGGATATTAAAGAGTTAAGTTTTACACTAACGATTTGCTGTTCTCTTGCCAAGGAAGTAGCATGGATCTAATAGTGACAATTACAAAACGCAGTCAACAGATTGGTAATTTGGTACGATAACAACAGAAACACTATTTTTCCAGACAAGTGTAGAGATGCATAAAGCATGACTTTTTGAATAACAAATAATTTTGCTATTGTAATTTTTAAATATTCGTTCCAAATATCTGTTATTTCAATCATATTATTAATTAAAAATTCTAAATTATTATTAAATATATAATTTATTAATTGTAATTAATACTTAAGTTACTATTTTAAGTAATGTATGATTGAATTAATTTATCTATTTCAGCTTACTTTTTAATTTTAATTTTTTTCAAAACTGTTAATTTAATTTATTTATTGGTGCAAACCATTTTCTGAAAAGTTGAATTTAAAAAAAAAGTCATTTGTTCAAAATGTTAACTTTAATTCTATGTTCTGCCAATAGATGGTGCCTACAGAGTGAAAGGAATGTTTGCCATTAGAGAGTCACTTTTGAACCCATTTACAGATTGCATGATTGAATTCTTGTTTAAGAGCTTCCATTGGACAGATCGTATCGATTGTTACTTTCTATCGTGATCCAAGACCTTTAATAGGGATGATGAATATTTTACGAGCGGTCATTACGTAACCAATATCAAAAAGTCACAAATACCAGTGATCAATACTTTTCAAAGAGGGGTAGAGATGCATAATTCACGATTTTTTGAATAACAAATAATTTTGTTGTTGTTATTTTTAAATATTTGTTCCAAATATCTGTTATTTCAATCATTATAAATTATTACTTAATATTAAATATAAAATTCATTAATTGTAATTAATACTTAATTTACTTTAATTACTTACTATTACTATAATATATTACTTAATAATTTACTTTAATACTTAAGTAACGTGTGATTGAATTAACTTATCTGTTTCTGCTTACTTCTTAAATTTGATTTGAAATTTTTCGGAGCGGTGACTTCACTGGAAAGTAACAATCGATACGATCTGTCCAATGAAAGCTCTCGAACAAAACAGAAAAGGAGAAATCTGTGAATGGCTTGAAAAGTGAACGGACCGTTTATTCTTGGAATTACCGTTGAATTGCATATCACTGAAATTTATCGGAGCGGTGACTTTACTGGAAGGTGTGAAGTCGCCGCTCCACTTCATGAGAGTGATCTTGACCTTCAGATATTCGCATTTGATGATGCACTATTCCATACAAATCCTTTTTAATTGATTATGACTTGACTTTGTCTATATTCCATTTACTGCTGGCGCCATCTATTGGTAGAATACAGAACTAAATTAAACAATTTAAAGAAATAACATATATATTTAATTCAAATTTTTCAAAAAATGGTTTACTCCAATAAAGAAATTAAATAAATAGTTTTGAAAAAAAATCAAATTTAAGAAGTAAGCTGAAACAAATAAGTGAATTCAATCACACGTTACTTAAGTGTTAAATTAAGTATTAAAGTAAATTGTTAAGTAATATATTATAGTAAGTAATTAAAGTAAATTAAGTATTAATTACAATTAATAAATTTTATATTTAATATTAAGTAATAATTTTTAATTAATAAAATGATTGAAATAACAGATATTTGGAACAAATATTTAAAAATAACAATAGCAAAATTATTTGTTATTCAAAAAATCGTGGATTATGCATTAAGATCAAGATCACTCTCATGAAGTGGAGCGGCGATTTCACACTTTCCAGTAAAGTCACCGCTCCGATAAATTTCAGTGATATGCAATTCACTGATACGATAATTCCAAGAATAACCGGTCCATTCACTTTTTAAGCAATTCACAGATTTCTCCTTTTCTGTTTTGTTCGAGAGCTTCCATTCGTCAGATCGTATCGATTGTTACTTTCGAGTGAAGTCACCGCTCCGGTAAATTTCAGTGATATAGTATCGATTGTTACTTTCTACTCATCCAAAAACTGTAATCGAAATATCACCAGTAAGATCGTATCAAGGATTTGAATCACACCCCTCTTTGAAAAGTATTGATCACTGGTATTTGTGACTTTTTGATATTGGTTACGTAAATACCAGTAATAAATACATTTCAAAAAGGGGTGTGATTCAAATCCTTGATACGATCTTACTGGTGATATTTCGATTACAGTTTTTGGATCACGATAGAAAGTAACAATCGATACGATCTGTCCAATGGAAGCTCTTAAACAAGAATTCAATAATGCAATCTGTTAATGGGTTCGTAATTTTAGGGTGCGAGTTAATGATGTAATGTCTTCCCCCAGACCAATACTGAGCGGTTGTGCTCAAGGAAGTTTACTCTCTCCAACTCTTTTTAACATTTATGTTAACGATCTACCTAGAGCTAGTAATTGTCATTTAGCAATTTTTGCAGACGATACCGCCATCCTAACACAGCATAGGGATCCAAACATAGTCATATCAAACATTCAACAGTACATGACCATTTTACAGTGCTGGCTCATCGGCTGGAAAATAAAAGTCAACCCAAGTAAATGTGCGTGCCTCATGTTTACTAATAAACTGACAATGCCTGACTTAGCCCCAATCCAAATTTTTGGCCAACCCGTCCCCTTTGTAAATGAGTATAAATACTTAGGGTTAATTCTAGACGCAAAATTAAGCTTTAATAGTCATATTAAAGCAGCCCTCACCAAAGCTACAAGAACGAGTATTAAACTCAACAGCTTAATTTCTCCTAGGAGCAAGCTATCGATTAGGCTCAAGCTTCTGCTCTACAAAGCTATTTTAAGACCAATTCTAATGTATGGCTCCCAAATTTGGGGGGCCACTTCCGCCACTAACATTAAGAAATTGCAAGTTTTTCAAAACAAGCACCTGATGAGAATTGTTGACGCCCCCTGGTATATCAGGAGGAAAGTATTGCATAACGACCTCAAAATTGAACCTGTTTCGGAATATATTAAAAGAACGTCAATTAAGTTCTTTGAAAAATTACCCCAGATTCGCAACGAGTTACTGAATTTACCTGCATATGATCCTGCATTACCCAGCTCTAGGAAAAGACCTAGAGCTGCAATAGATAATATCTATATAAATTTCCCAGCCGTAAAAAAGCTGAGGACCTCATAACTCAGTTGCCAATCTGGAGGCTCAAAATTCTCAAAATTATTACTGTTTTGGCCTAAGATAGCTACGATGAGCTACACGCGTGAAATTTCTAGAAATTTTTTCTTCAGAAAAATAAATTTTTAAAAAACAGTCCCCATAGCTAAGGCATCGTGCAACGTAATTCCATTAAATTTCCCTATAGTTTATCCCATAAATAATATTTTATTATTGTCATTAATTAATTCTATCATAAATTATAACAATAATTATTAACTATAAATTAAATACCAAATTTCATGACGTTAGAGCTTTATTGCGCTCGTCCAAACTAGTTCAATTAAATTTTAACTTTTCCCTAAACTTACAAATTAAAGTAAATATTCCAAATTATGATGTGGAGGTGCTCGTGACCACTTTGTCACATCGCGGAACTCCGAAACATCACGACGTTGCCGTTGCCGTTAATGGGTTCAAAAGTAAACGGGTCGATTATTCTTAAAATTATCGTATCATTGAATCGCATATCAAAGAAAGTGGAGCTATCACAGGAAAGTGTTCATAATTGTGAAGTCAGCGCTCCGCTTGACTTTCCGATATTCGCATTTGACAATGCGTTATCCCACTAAGATTATTTCTAATTGCCACTGACATGAATCTATAATGGCATACATTCCTTTCACTCTCCAGGTGCCATTTATTGACAGAATATAGAACATTTTAAATAAATGTCATTTTTTAATTCAAATTTTCAGAAAATGGTTTACATCAAAAAATAAATTAAATTGATAGTTTTGAAAAATTTAAAATTAAAAATAAGCTGAAATAGATTAATTCATTCAATCACACGTTACTTAAAATAGTAAATTAAGTATTAATTACAATTAACAAAGTTTATATTTAATAATAATTAATAATTTTTAATTAAATATATGATTGAAGTAACAGATATTTAGAACGAATATTTCAAAATTACAATAACAAAACTATTTTTTATTCAAAAAGTCATGGATTACGCATCTCTAATACGATCTTACTGGTGATATTTCGATTACAGGTTTTGGATCACGATAGAAAAAAACATCGATACTATATCACTGAAATTTACCGGAGCGGTGACTTCACTGGAAAGTAACAATCGATACGATCTGTCCAATGGAAGCTCTCGAACGAAACAGAAAATGAGAAATCTGTGAATGGCTTGAAAAGTGAACGGACCGGATATCTTGGAATTACCGTTGAATTGCATATCACTGAAATTTATCGGAGCGCTGACTTTACTGGAAGGTGTGAAGTCGCCGCTCCACTTCATGAGAGTGATCTTGACCTTCAGATATTCGCATTTGATGATGCACTATTCCATACAAATCCTTTTTAATTGATTATGACTTGACTTTGCCTATATTCCATTTACTGCTGGCGCCATCTATTGGTAGAATACAGAACTAAATTAAACCATTTAAAGAAATAACATATATATTTAATTCAAATTTTTCAAAAAATGGTTTACTCCAATAAAGAAATTAAATAAATAGTTTTGAAAAAAAATCAAATTTAAGAAGTAAGCTGAAACAAATAAGTGAATTCAATCACACGTTACTTAAGTGTTAAATTAAGTAAATTAAGTATTAAAGTAAATTGTTAAGTAATATATTATAGTAAGTAATTAAAGTAAATTAAGTATTAATTACAATTAATAAATTTTATATTTAATATTAAGTAATAATTTATAATATCATTGAAATAACAGATATTTGGAACAAATATTTAAAAATAACTATAGCAAAATTACTTGTTATTCAAAAAATCGTGGATTATGCATCTCTAACCTTTAATCGAAATATCAGCAGTAAGATAATGCCAAGGATTTGAATCGCAATTCTTTTTGAAAAGTATTCTTCACTGGTATTTGTGAATTTTTGATATTGGTTGCGTAATAACCGCTCTTAAAACATTCGTCACCCCTAAAGTAAAAGGCACTTGAAAATATCCAAATAAAACTAATGAATGTAAATATCAAGTACTCAACTTATAAATGTGTTAAAACACATCTTTTATGCTCCCGCCGAAGAATAGAAATATTCATACAAAGACCGATGCCATCGTTTCTCATGCCTTTTCTGAAGCTTCTACAAACAACAGAATCCTAAGAGCTTGCCTCGACTTGGCTTTTCACCAACTTGTGCGTTTGTAACATAAAAATTATTTGCTATTTTGTTCTGGAAATGTGCAGGAAATTTGTCCGCTCAGTTTCTCCTATTTATATCTTTTAGTCCACTCACATCTAGGGATTCACTAATATTGGGCAAAGCAGGGTCCTAACTTTTATTTGCTTCCAAAGCTCCATCTTCTTATTAATAAAGTAGTTTATATTTTTAATTGCTATTAAAGGAATATTAGTATTAAGAATGGAATGCTGAAATTCATTTCTCTTAATCTTTTGTATTGACTACATTTTTGATGCAATGAGATGGAAAAAGTAAAAAATCGGTTTCTTTAAAATATTAAATTCTACGGATCTGATGTACTGTATTCCTGCCAGCAGTTAAAATGTTTCTCCTTCGATGTGGTGTAGAAGTTTAAAAACCGCCTTATAATTGAAATGTCATCCTCATCATTTTCTCAAGATTTTAAAATGCGATCAAGCCTAAAATGCGCAAACTTTCAAAATATTATCCCGGTATATAGCACTATCACAAGAATTTGGAGAAGTTTGCCCAAAGCGAATGGGAACACTTATAACGTTCAATTTGTAGACCCGAATCCTTATACATGTACTGAAAGAACGATATAGCGTAACAATACTAACAATGGAGATGAAACAGTTAGCTATGTCTGTTTTTTAAATATATCATAAACAAACTGGTAATTTGGCGACTAAACGTACTTTTTGATGTAATTATCTCGTAATTAGTTACATAGATATTATTGGGACAAAATCGGAAGATGGAAATAATTTTTCTCATTCAATTCTATTAAAATTTGATTCGACTTCAAATCAGGTAAATCAATAACGTCAAGTATCCCATTTTGTTATTATTGTATTAGTGTCCATAAAAAGAATTCATCTACTCTTTAATATTTTTTGGTATTGTTTCAAACAGAGATGATAAAAAAAATTAGATTTTAACAGAATAATAATGTTAAAGAATAAATCAGTTTAGTTGTATGTAGGCAAATTATTAATGCCAAAAAATGTGAAAGTGAAATGTTTTTTTTTTTTTTTTAAAAAAAGCTCCGACTAGAGTAAAATGTAATGAATGCAAATGTAAGGAAATATATCTACAATGTATTGCATCTTTAGTTGGTATGCCTTTTTCTGACAACTGATTAAACTTCAGAACAGCTCTGGAGTAGAAACATCAGAACATCAGAATTTTATGCCTGTAGAGGTTCTTATGCAATAGAAATTTCAGGGTGCTGTTCTTCCCTGGCCAAATGTCAAAACAAATTGCTATTTACTGAGGATTAAAATAAATTATTTTCTGATTTTGAATCAACTTTTATTTACAAAATTTTTTACAACTGCAAATATGGTGAAAATTAGAAAGTACAAAACTTTTAAGATATTGTTTAGAAAACAGATTCCACTATCTTTGATATAAAAAAATTTTAATTCAGAAGCAATTTTCAACAAAGTAATTGATAAGTCATAGAATTACTCAATTTAAAAATTTTATTATCAAATTTCCGAAATAATTCCGACTTCCGAAGTAATCAACCAGTACTAAAAAATATTTTTTTTTAAAACCTGAAAATACTGGTTAAAAATTTAAAAAAATCTTTATTTCATCTGAATAAGTGCACGTTCTGTCTGGAAATGAAAGTAAAAACTTAAATTATCCAGAAAACTATATGCATAAAAAAAAATTCTGTGAGCTATAAAGCCCTAAGGCAGTTAGCCGCCAGTTTCATGATTGAGTGCTCATAATAAATGATGCTGTATAATAGCTTGATCCTGTTTGGTAATTGCATAATTTTCAATCATTTTAGTTATTTCCCCCTACTATTTTCTCTACATCTTCCCCCCTTTTTCTACTTATTCTATATAATGTTTTACATGAGATATAAATGCTTAATTTTTTTTAATTGAGAAATTCAAACATCATAAGGAATTTTAATAATATTCAGAATTAGTCACTTTGGCATAGCCAATTAAAGCTGTATATATTATCATATTAGAATTTTTTTCTTTTTAGAAAGATTGTAGCTGTTGCCTTCTCTTGATCTGGCATGGAATTCTAACAACGAAGATACATTTTATTCAATTTAGACAGAGTTGAAGAAGATTAAGTTGAAAGTGAAATTTTAGGTATTTAAATTTTTTGACAAGTAATTTCTTAATTTTTATTTTATTCATTGTATGTTTAATAATAATGAATTCAAAAACTGAAAATTACAATTAAGAAAAAGGAATGAGGATCATAGAATATTGCTCATCGAGAAGAGACAGAATATGTTTTGTGGTTCAATTAGTAATCATAATAATCAATATTCCCATGATATTCTTTTCATGTCTTTTTCAAATATTTTTTTGACGATAACATTTAAAAAAAATTCTTTTACTATTATTCTGCTTTTTTTATTTAGTGCTACTTATGCATAGCTTATTTTTCTTTGAACTAAACTTTTTAATCTTGTATTATATTTATGTATCTTTGTATATCTTCTTTCCAATTCATCTCTCTCTCTCTCTCTTTATATATATATATATATAATTCTAATTCTAAATTATTCTCGTGTACCACAATATATTTATGGAAGCATTGGTAGAATTTCTACAGTTCAGTTAAACATTGCTGCTTTGGGTCAGTTGTTGTTAGCTTTAGAGGTATGCGACCCATGATTTTTTAATATTGCAAAAATTAATCTAGAATAAAATGAGCATCTTTTCTGTGTAATTGGTGCATTTTGTGATTCTACCAAGCAAATTGCCTAAATGTGAGCAGATCATATCTAAATAAAGAATTTGAAGTTTCTATGTTATTTTTACCAAATTGTAACAAATATTAATTTTGAAATATATTTGTGTGTCCTAAATTTTTATATAGTTTTATGATGTTAATGAATTTATCATGATCACTCTTTCCCTCATATATCGGTTGCTCTTTAAATATTATTGTCAGACTTTGATTTAACCTGCTTTGGAGTTCAGCATTTCACATGAGCGAATAAAGCAATATATTGTAGAATCTTGTTCAATCATTCAAAGATTTAAGTTTGAATAGCTACTACGTTTTTAAGTGAAAATCTATCGAATTACATATAAGTGACTGTCCAATTAAACTTTCATTGCTGGTTTCTAATGAGTGATAAATTTTTATTTTATTATTTTATGAATGTAGTTTTTAATAATACTCATGATATTAAGACTTTGTCTCATCTCAATATCATGGTGATACCAAATTCATTTTCCTTATGAAAAAAAATATTATATTGGTTATGATTTCACCTATTGTGTATAGATATTTATATTCAATTATGTATTTGGAATATGTAGATTAATGGAAAAGCAATTTAAATAATGACATATTCAAAACTGCTATGTTATCCATTTGACGAAGACTTGAAAAAATTGTATTTCATGTTAACAAAAAATCTATATTCAAACTTTTAAAGCAGTCTATAATTTGTTGTTAATTTCTATAATTTTGTTATCTGTAAAAAAATGAAAACTTCGCAATAAAATATTTGTTTTGGTTTTTCTTTAAGTATATTTGGTGTTTTACTTTGTCTTGTACAACCTTGCATGCTTGTATTGCTCTTTTGCATGTGATTATATAAAAATATTCTTTAAATTCTTTCAAGATTTCTCATAAAATTAATTCTTCGATATCTGCTTCTGTCATGCCTGCTGAAGATATATATATATTAAAAAGTATGTTGTTCAGTTTTTAATATTGCTTTGAAATTGCTTTCCAAGAGTACATGTTGAATAGGGTGGTGGAACCACTTTCCACCTTTTGGTGGAGAGTAAGATGATTTAAAATCTTTTAAATTGGGATATGCAGAGCTTCATTGCTTTGACTATTTGATGGTTTCAAAATTAGGGATCATTATTAGAGTGGACACTGTATATTTTTTAACATTACATCTTCTTAAAACATTAATTACTTTTTGAATACTATTAAGTGTTAATTAAACGTAACTTTTGCATCAGCTTTATTTTATTCCCCTCCACCCTTTTTATAATAAAAATGGGAATACAATATTCTTGTTTAATCCTAAATTATTAATAACATTTTGCTTCATAAGAATTTTGCTTTATATAAAACTTATTTCTTTAATCAGTTATTGTTTTTAATCAGTTTATCAGTTATTTAATCAGTTCTTTTTAAATCTTGAGATCATTTCTGTATAAACATTTGAGATGATTCATTTCTAAGAAGTAATATCAAATAATTTCATTTAAGGATAACCTTTTATGGTATTCAATTATAATTTATTATAGTTTTTAAATGAGAACAGAAAATCTGCTTCCATTCTTGAAATCCATCCATCCATTTTCCATCTATATCCTTCTTCCATTTGAAAGATATTGACTATTATGATATACTTGTAAAGTTGGAAAAGGGATAGGGAAAACAAATTTTCTTTATCAGAATTATTGGTTTCTGAGGATGATGAAATGTTATCATAAGAAAACATTTTTTTTTATTGCAATCAAAAATTTATACGTTGATTCCAAAAGGATGAAAAACTCGGAACAATTATATCATGAGTGAAATGATTTTAATTCTGAGAAGACATTATTACTCAAAATTTTACAGGTTGCAGACTATAGATGTTTCTTGGGAAATAAGAAATATTAGATTATGGATCTCTGTATTAATTCATTAAATACTGATACCCAGAATATCAATAGATATGTTCAAATTGCATTGAAAAGAAAACTCCCGAGTATGATGTGTGTAATTCATAAGAATCATGTAGTTTAACATATTTTACATTATTCAAATGAAAGAATTTTTGTTTACAATATATGCGATAAATCATTTTCTATAAAAATGTTATTTGATTAAATATCACGGTAATATTTAAAAGAAAAGCATTGCTTTCATGCAATTTGGAATTCAGGATGTAAAGCAAGGGCACCACCCTTAGTTTTAACTTGCTCTACATCCTATACCTTTTTGTTAGAAACAGAAATGAAGCTAAATACAGCCCTTTAAAATAGAACTTCCAGGAGCCATGTTGAGTTGGGTTAGTTGTGAAAGGATTAAATGAGTGTTCTCACATTTTTCAAAATAAAAAATTTTAGTATAAAAGTTTGTTAAATATTTTTTTTATTTATTTAAATGGCATGTTGCTTAAATTTGTTTAGGGAAAAGTCTTATAGAAACTATTTAAATAGGATTATCTGATTGATACTGATGGAAAACTCTTTGTATAATATATATTAAATAATTTTCTCTTGGAGATTTTTTTTTTTTTGCTTTAAAGAATCCTTGGAAATAAGATACTTTATGTCTATAAATATAGAGATAATAGTTTTGTTTTCTATATCAGCATTTTGTATTATTTGATAATTTGAAAATTTTGAGCAATTCTTTGTTTTAAGTTGCAATAATGCTAATTAAATATATTTAATATTTTGTCAGATTACATTTATAATTATTTAGGAAAGGTTTTGGTGCTACATGTTATTAGCAGGTTTTTATTCCTCACTGATTTATTTATAGGATGCAAAATTCTCTTATTATATAAGTAGAAACTAAAATACCCTTATATATATTTTATTTCTGGTTTGAAAATCTCTATCTAGATGATTGCTATCCTATTATTGCAAATAAAATTCGATTTTACCTGAATTTCTTAAAATTATTTTTCTTTCTTTTTTTTCATATGTTCGCAAATGATTCTGTAGGTCTCGGATGTATTGTTACAAATGTTAGTGATTTAAACCCAGCACACTACTTCTGTTAGAATGATCATGTCCTTTTAAATGATTAAAGAACAGAGTGATCACCAGATTATTATTATTTTATTTCATCTTTCTTTTATACTCAGTAGATGTTCATAGATCTCTCTGTTTCTCTGTAAGATGTTTCAAAATGCGTAGTGACATACTCCATTGGTTCATCTGAATGTGATGGCAAGTTAAAAGCCTTTCATCATAGAATAATCATGAAAATTATACTCGTATTCATTTCGTTTTATGTTTGTAAGTGTTAGAGCAATATGGATTTATCATGCATATAACTTATTTGAATATTAAAATATTCGGATCTGTTAACTATTAGTATAAAGGTAAATCATATATGATAGATTGCTTTTTTATCTATATGAAAAGAAATGGATTCAGTCATAGTTACTATTCAAGTTGCAATATGTACTTTTTTCTTTTTGCATTTTATCAATTGATATGTTTAGTTTTCATTTAATTTTTAATAAAATCTATGCAAATATTGAAAAACAATATTATTTTCACTGTGTGACATATGATTCAACTCGCCCAATTCTGTCACATTTTCTTTTGAGGATTTTTTAGGGTTATTTTTCTATTGAAAAATGAACCAATAACATATGCTTTTTAAGTTTGCTTTTAAAGTCATTTTTTAAGATTGGTTTTAATCTAAAAAGAATTTTTAACCAAGTAACTGAAAGTGCATTTAACAATAGGAAACACATTCTTCAGTTTTTCTCATTTTATTAGTAAACACAAGAATGAAATGAAATAGAATATGTATATTTTAGAAAAATATGTTAAGCACTGTAATAATAAGCTGAAAGATAATATTTCAGCACCTAATTTTATCAAGCATTGATAGGTTTATGTGGTCTTCTACTCAATAAATCTGATGTTCAATATTGAATATCCTTATGATGAAATGATGTTTAAGTTAAAAAAGAGAATGCCAATTTTGTTGTTACATATGAAATATAATCTGCCTCTAAATTAAAACTATGCTTTTAATATTTAAGTAATTTATATAAGTACTTTATTGTTACAACTTTACTGCTGACTTGAGAAACTCAAGCTCTTGTTATATCATTTTATTCATATGTTTTACTAATTTGCGATTGATACATAAAAATACAATTCGCAAATCTACGAAAATTATTTCAGTATTATCTGTTTTAATATACATTTTGTTCATTGCCCTGTAGCTACTACATTTAAAGAAAATCCTTTGTGTTTTAAATATAAGCTAACAAATGAAATGAATGCTTTTAATATCATTTGCTGCTGTAATATTTTACACTAATACTTTTAGATCATTATCTCCCCCTCCCCCCACCCTTCATTCAAATTTCAGCTGTATAGCAAAAACCTTTATTGAAAAGCCTAAATTTCTATTATATTTTTTAGCATTATTAAATGTGTTTCACTATTTAATTTATTCTGCAAAATTTCTAATGATATTCAGCTGAAGCTTTGCAAAAATAGATGAAAAACAATTACTAAAGCAGATAAAAATATTATAAAATTTACATTTATCATCTTTTTATAAGGCTTGCTGTATAATTAATTAACTTTAAAACTTCCCGTGAGTCCTATTATGTAAAATGATTTTTTGATACATTTGTTTGAAACAAAAATTTAAATGTTTTCTTGTTCTTAACTGAATTATAAATTTCTCAATTTCATAATAAACTCAGTTAATATATGTGCTATCAGTAGCCATTCATTAGCCTATTTCTTTTATCATTGTGATATCTTTTCATCATTTACTTAATAAGTTTCTCAGAGAATGTATTGATTCATTTATTTAAAGAATATGTTTAATTATTATTTTATTAATTCAAGGGGAAGACTATTTATATATTCTGCATTTTCAACCCAAAATAGATGATGCTTTGTGATAAAATGATTATTAAGAATGTTTAAAAATAGAAAGTGACACTGAAAACGGATTCTTTTTACCAGATATATTGCTTTTGAAGATGACCAGATGCTTTTCAAAGAAAATTGCTCATTTTTTCCTTAATCAAGAGGTTTCTGCTGAATCTATACAGATGAAAAACAGTCATTGAAAATTCAGTACAAAAGAATTTTCAACCTTTTTTTGGACGGATATTAAGACAGAATATAAAGCATGGAAACCTGTATAATGGCAGATACAGAAAATATCTGTGATGATCTCTATGTTAAAGAATTGGATACTGGTACAGTTGCTCAAGATGTTAGTAAAAACATTGAAAGTCTGACTCCCAAAAAAGAGAAAAAATTCACATGTGACATGTGTGGCAAGACATTTTCTCGGAATTGGCTATTAACCCAGCATTCTTCAGTTCACTCTCACTCTGATGAAAGACCTTTTGTATGTGATATATGTGGCAAAGCATTTTTAAAAAAAGGTATTTTGATTCGACATTGCCGTATTCATACAGAAGAAAAACCTTATTCTTGTGATGTTTGCAACAGAACTTTTTCTCAGAAGGGTAATTTAAATGTACATTACCTGTCTCATGCAAATTCCTCGTACAAACCTTTTTCTTGTGATGTATGCAGTAAGCGGTTTCTTTATAAAAGTTTCTTAAATGAGCATTATCGAACACATTCTAAAGAAAAGCCTTTTTCTTGCAGTGTGTGCAATATGAAATTTTCTTGGAAGAGTAATTTAAATGAGCATTATCGATCTCATTCAAATAAAAAATCGTTTTCTTGTGAAGTATGCAGTAAACAGTTTACTCATAGAAGTGGCTTGATGCGGCATTTCCGCACTCATACAAAAGAAAAGCCTTATCTTTGTGATGTTTGTAACAAACGATTTTCTCAGAAAAGTAATTTAACTAAACATTATCGATCTCATACAAATGAAAGACCTTATTCTTGTGAAGTATGCGATAAAAAATTTTCTTTTATAAGTAATTTAAAGCTTCATTATCGTATTCACACAAAAGAAAAACCCTATTCTTGTGATGTGTGCAACAAAGGATTTTCTCACAAGGGTAATTTAAATGAACATTATCAAATACATACGAATGAATTACCCTTTTCTTGTGATTTGTGCAGTAAAACATTTATTTATAAACGAAGTTTAAACGATCATTTACTTACTCACGAAAATGATAATTCTTGTTACAAAAGTAATTTAAGAGAGCATCATCAAAATCCTGCAAATAAATGCCTCTTTCCATGTAATGTGTGTGTTAAAAAGTTTTCTCAGAAACATTATTTAATTGCTCATTTACTTACTCATGAAAAGGAGCAATTTGTTATTGGTGATACAAAAAGTAAATTTAGTTATAAAAATAATTTAGATGAGCATCAACTGAACCAAAGAAATGAAAATATTTTTTCTTGTCATATATGTAATAGAAAATTTTCTCAAAAACGTTTTTTAACTTCCCATTTACATATTCATGGGAAGGAAAACCCTGCTGCTTATGATAAAAGTGGTGAGTCATTCTCTACTGAAGGCAATCAGAATAGTCTTGATCATACTCATAATGATGGAAAAATTATTATTTGTACATATTTATTTAAAAAGAATGCTTAAAAATTGCATAACCATGCATTTTCTAACACTTGTTGATTTATTAAAATATTTGAAAATATTCAACAAAAAAATGTGTGCTCTCTTTAGAAAGGCTTGCCTTTTCTACAGCAAAAAACATTTCCAGTGTTGATTATTCTAGTAGATACTGAGTGCGATTATTTATTTTAGTTTAAGTTTTCCTGTTTAATATTTCTGACTACAAATAATATAAATAAAGAAACAATATAACTGGTTACAAATTAAAAAAAAATCAATTTTTCAAAAAAATTCTCCTTTGACACTTGGCCCTGTTTTTTGTATATATATATATTCTGCAAGTAATTTCTACCAAAATTTTTTATTGTATGCTATTTAATTTGTTTCATGTTCCTAAAAATAGAATTTTTAAAAAATTTTTTTGCTCATTTCCTTCATTTTCCATAAATTTAAGAAAAACTCTTTTGGCAGAGGATGTGACAGTTTTTCTGACTAGGGGAAAAGATAGACCTAATTTCTTTAATTTTGTTTCAAAATGCCCACAGTAATTAATTTCACATTTATATCAAGATATTTAATACCTAATTTTATTATAATAGCTAATTATTTGCAATTATTAACTATTTGTGTGGTATTAGGGAAAAAGAATTGTGTGACCAAATGATAAGTAATATTAAAAAATGAAAATTGGTAAAATAATCTCCAATTAAATGCATTGAATGAATATTGAAAACAATTTTGTTTTTCAGTGTTTAAATTTTTTAGTAAAATAAGATAACAGCTGAAAGAAATAAAGATAATTATCAACTTATTATAAAATTTGACTATTGATTGATATGCATAATGATTTATGGTAAGAATTAAAGCAATGTTAATTAAATTGATGTGGTTGGACCTTATATGAAGAAAAATGAGTCAAATCAAATATTAGACTACTTCCCAAAATCAAATTTGGATTATTTGCAAAATATCATTCATAGCTATTGCTTTTATTTTTTGGTGAAATAAATAAATACTAATTAATTTTTTTTTTGTATTTCTTAATAGATTTAATGCCAAATTTTTTAATTAAAATTTATTTTTGGGGAGAATATTTTTCTTATAAAATTTTAAGTATAAATTGTTTTAAATGCAAGTTTGTGTTTTTTAAACTAAATCAAGTAATAAATTCTTTTAAAACTAAGAATTACTCCAAACTACACAAAAATATTCATATAATGTAAAATTCTTAGAAATTTCTTGAACATTCCAATTGTTTTAAAGTGTTTGCCTTATTAACTTATTATTATTATTATCTCAAACTGTAAAATTACCTTTAATTATAATAATTTCCCCAACCCACCATCAATATTTCTGCGAAGTTATGATACATTCATTATTCAAATAATATTTCATATCTATGAACTAAGATTGGCATACTTATATTCTCTTCGAAATTAGATATATCAATAAGCTGAATTTCCTAAAAATTTAATTCAATCTTTTTTTCTCAAATTTCAAAGCAAGAAATCTCCGCATGATATAACTTATTAAAAAAATTTTAAAAAAGGAATACTCACTTAACCACAAATCTGTTTAAAACTATATACACCCGCATAATTTCAGTTTAAGATACTTAAATTGAATCAATTTTCAAAATAATATATTTTATAATTCATCTCAATAATTTTACTATAGTTTCAAAAAAATTAATAAAAGGTTCTGATAAATAATGCATCATTCATTTCATTGGAACTGATTACAAGCCTTTTTTTGTCTTTTAGTGGGTAAAGTTTCATTCTTAACTTACTGCAAGCATGTTACAAATTTTGTTTATTTATTTGGCCCTTTCCCATTACACAGTACTCTGATATATTTTTCGTGACCTTACAACATACAAAAAAATATTTACATTTTTTGTCTTAAAATTCACGTTATGTTTGAAGAAAACCTTTAGTAATCTGGAAAGAAATGCAAATGATTGATGATTGAACCGTTTAATAATAATAATAATAAAAAAAGTCAAATGATAATGAAAATAATTTTTTTTTTGGTGAAAAATTTAGAAGAATAATTGCATTTGTAGCTAAAAGAATCTTATTGGTAGGATCAAGTAAGCCTATTTTTTAATTACCCACACAATATTCATTGTTAGCAAATTATACTGCATTGTATTCTTTAAATAAAATATTATATTGTGGTTCCGTAAGCAGTTTACTATCTATAATGAAGCAAGTGATAGGAATCATTTATAAAATATAAGCTTTTGCAATTTGAGTTAGCAAAGATACAAAGTTATAACCTTACAAAAATTAGCATTTTTACCAAAAAAAAAAAAAAGACTCCATAACATCAATGAGAGACTGGTTGATAAAAGAAAACTCCAATTAAGCATCTCTGGGTAATAGTTAAGTTAGCAAACCCAAGACAGCTATTAAAAAAATGAAAATTTGGAAGGGTGGTCCAGTCTGAGTAAACTTGTATAATGGTTGATTCTAAAAGATTTTACAGTCAACACCATATGCTCTGGCAATTTTTTTATGCTTTTTTATTTTTTACTTAAAAAACTTGTTTGTACTTTTTACCTTTCTAATATAACTTTTTTTAAAAACATTTTTATTTTCAAAAGCAGTTATGATTTGTTATTGCTTGCAGGAAGGAATGGCTTTTCTTTCTAGAACTGTATATTCCTGTCCAAATATAAGTGAATCTAAATCTGCACAATCTTAAAATTTGTTCGTTTTAAATTCTACAATCTATTGCAATAGAGTTTCTTTCGGTTAATGACAAAGAATAAATGTTTATTATGTTTTTCTTCTTCAAACAATGAGTCACAAATTCATTTGCAAGAAAAAATTGAGGATATTATTCTTTAAAATATCTTTCAATAACCTTTACAAATAATATTAACAAAAAATGTCTCATGTTTATTGTAGAATTATATTACGAAGGATTATAAATAGAGTTTTTATCTAGCTGTTCGAGCAATGTCAAGTGCCAAGGCATTATCAACTTGGTTTGAAAGATTTTTTATTTTCCAGAACCATTACTAATTTCCATTGTATATTCAATTGATGTTGTTACTATTGTTTATTTACCAATTTACGTTTGCAATTCTATTTATCTGATGTCATCTTGGTACTGTGTATATTCCTGAAATAAATAAATTTTTACATGAAATCTGATGCTTTTACGTATTTCTCTACTTACCAACAGCTTAATTTGCTCCATGTAAAAACAATTTGTTGTAAAAATTGGTTTTCAAAGGGCAAATATAATAACCAAGCTTAGTTCAGGAACATTACAAATTATTTTTATTGCAAAATTATTGTAAGAAAGTGAAAAATTTTTACAACATATATTTACTTTTAAATTTATTCCTTTTCTTTCTTTCTTTTCTTTTCTTCTTTTTTGTTATGCCAAGTATAGGAATTAAACTGACACAGAAGAAATCTACGGTTTTAAAATATTGTATTAGAAATAAAACAAGAAAAACATTGCAATTTGTATAACAATATGCTAATTTTAACCTTATGAATAAATTTTAGTAGTTTTCTTATACTGTTTAATTTTTGAATTATCTCATTATAAGATATTACATAAAAACTATAAAATCTTATAATTAAATAAAAAAAATGTAAATATTAACAAATCTCAAAAGAAGCCCGTAGCACCCCCCCCCCCCCCAAAAAAGGTATTGGAAATTTGAACGTTCAATCATTGAACGAGGTAAAAAAATGAAAACCATTGGTCAAGGCTACAAGAATAAGGCTTGGTTTATATGTTTTCATTTAATTTCAATCTTAACACATTTGCTAAGTTGAAATTTTGCAATTTATTTTTCATTCAATTTTTGATGTATTAGTTTTAAATCTTGTAGTTATACATTTCTGATTGCAGTATGTTATTCTCAGAAATAAACTCCTAATTTATTAATTTATTTTAATCGAATTGTGTCTTTATATGAGTAACTGCATCTGGTGGTGATTTTCAATAATTTTCATATCAAAGGAAAGATGTGAACATTGCAATAAAATATTTGTGTTTTGTTTCACTTTAAGTATACTTGATGTTTTTCTTGTATAGCCTTGCATATTTGTTTTGCTCTTCTGCATGCAACTAGATAAAAATTATTCTTTAAATTGCATAAATAATGCTTATGTAATTTGTAATGTTTGTTTTTGCCATGCTTGCTGAAAATATTAAAAAAAAAATTATATATTGCATATTTTCTTCTGTTGCTTTGAATTTATTTTCCAAAAGTGTGTACTGAACTGGGTGCTATCCTTTCTTTTACTGCATCCTTTTACCATCTGTTTTTTCAATTTTATAGTTGCTTTGTTTGATAAGTTTAGGTTTAAAATAACATCGGGTAAAAAGAAATATTTTTAATTAATTAAAATAACTTAGTTAATAATGATGGATTTTTAATTTCTACTTTAACGTATGTACTACTTGCTTTTGAAGCAGTGCAATGACTCTTCTTTTGAATTTCACCAGGAAAAATAGTTATATTACAAATATGTCACCCTGATTTATATTTTACTTTTAAGGGCCATTAAGATATTATTTGCTGTTGCTTCTGAACTTGAAAATTGACAGTACCCTAAATATTGAGAGATGTGCTTTCCAATTTTACTTTAAGATATGTGGAATAAAATCTGCTTTCCATGTGTTAAACCTGATTTAACTTCAGTGGACTTCACAACTAGAGAATTGACAGTACTATCAATATTGAGAAAGATGTTTTCCAATTTTAATTTAAAGTATATGAAATAAAGTTTCAAATGCAAAATTCAAAAATGTGAAAGAATAAAATTCTAAATAGCAGAAGAATGTTATTGTTCCATAAAAAGAGGTATTTTAAAGTGCAAGTTTTAAGCAACAGAATTTACAAAACTTTATATTTCATTATTTTAGGCCAATCGACGATAGCCACAAGGAAGCACTTGCTTTGATGGGTGGATCTTTCTTTTAGTGGAAATTAAAATGATATAAAATCTCTCAAATGGGGATATTCAGAGTTCATGATTTCACTGTCGGTTTAGAAATTAGATTTCACTTCGGTTTAGAAATTAAGGACCAGAATGAGAATGGACATTCTATTTACTTTTTAACATCACATAGTCTTAAAACACAAATTACTTTTTGATTATTGTGAAGTTTAATTAAACAAAATTATTGCAGCTTCTTTATTTTATACTGCCCCTTCCCCCTTTTTTTGTAGAAATAAAACGGAAATCAAATATGCTTGTTTACTCTTAAATTATTTATAACGTTTCTGCTTCATAAAAATAATTAATGACTTTTTTTTTGTATGCACTCATTTCCTTGAACAATAATTGTTTTCATTTTTATTAAATTATTTTTATTTTTTTTTATTTTGGGACCATTGCAAGTCACTTCTCGGAAATTGTGTCGGTTGATTTAGTTTAGAAATTCATTTAATAATAGTTTTTTTTTTAATACCAACAGGAATTATGTTTTTAGCAATTCTATCTGAGAAGTACTCACTTTTATTGCGCACTTATAAAGGTGAAAAGATGAAAATGAAAGAAGAAAGAATGGCAACGATTTCTGTTAACTTTTTTTTAACGATGGTCAGATGTGATCGAAAAAAGCAATTCCTTTCGTTAAAATCAAGAAATGCATACTGATTTTGATATGTACGCAGAAAAACTCAGAACAGTGAAATCATCTGTGAAATGATTTCAGTCTTCTTTTGATAAGACAAAAGTTTACAGGCAATCGATAAATATTTTGTCACAGATACTTATGCTAATGTATTAAATATCCGAAACATTTATAAATATGTCCAATTGGTATTAAAAAGAGAACTCCCGAGTGTGGTATGTTCTAACATTTTTTCAGCGCTATCATTTATTTTAAAATTGTTTAAATCATTCACGTGAAAAACCTTTTGTTTGCAATACATGTGATAAAGCATTTTCTAAAAAATGTTGATTTATCATCATCAAATTCATTCAAATGAAAAACCTTATTTTTATGATTATCCAATAAAAATGTTTGCCAGAAATTTTTAAAATTATTTAATTAATTTATTTTTATTTTAACATATTATTGCATTTATATTTAGGGGGGGGGGAAACCCTTGGAAAAAATTTATTAAGGAATTTTCTCACGCGAATAACTCTAATCAGTATTACAGTAATCATTTCAACAAAAACAATCGTGTTTGTGATTTGTATAACAAATCATTTTCTAAAAAAACGATGTTGGTTCGAAATTGTCTTGAACTGAAGAGAAAAACTTTATTATTGTGATAAACGTAGAAAAGCATTTTATAGTAAAAGTCATTTAAATGAGCAGTCTCGAATTGATACAAACGAATATACTTGCGATATATGTTATAAGAAATTCTCGTATAAAAGCCTATTGATTTTTTTTTTTTTTTTGTTCATTTAAATGATAAGTCCTAATCTTCTATTGGATGCTGTTGTTTAGAAAATGTTTTTGTTGAAACTTTGTTTAAGTTAGAATCACAGACTAAAGTAGATGGAGAGGGGGAAAAAACTACAGTAGATTTTCGAGTTTCCGGTTCGCGACAATTCGACTTCCATGCTATCCGGCCTAATTTTCTTTCATCGTAATTAAGTGAGGAAAACAAGGCGTTGCATTGGCAATATTGCCAAAACTTTGGAAGCTGGCGTTTACTGCGATCCTCCTATGTGCCGTGTGCAAAATGCGAGTTGTGATAGGACAAGAGCAGCGTTCTGCTCGTCATCTATAATTCACAGTTATCTATTAAGGACTATTTCAAAAACTAAAAACTGTAACTTTTGGCTCTTATCTTAGGGTTACCTCTTCATATCTGTGTAATCATTTATCAGTGAAAAATAAAATCAGCGTGAGTCAATTTTCTTAAGAATTATTCCTTACGATTTGCTTTAATGTTTTGTTTATGTTTCCTGCATTTAAGTTAGGCATGACATAATTTATGTTAAAATATGAACAGTTTTTATCCGTAAAATTACTTTTTATCTAATAAATTCTTGTAACGGGCAGTGCACTATATAAACATATATAACTATCATTACAATCTTTTAAATTAACTTGATTCATAACTAAATTAACTCCCGCATTATATTCTACGTGGCTTGAAATAAATGGAGGGCTTAGTACTCAATAACAAGTGAGAAAATACCTATTATAACAGTGAGGTTTGGTATGAAATATTTATCTTCTGGTTTTGGTGGGCAAAGAAATGAGTTCATATAACTCCGGCCTATTCGTCTTTTTTCTTATCTGGTCTGCCACATTAGGCCGGATACTTGGGAGTCTACTGTATTCGTCTATATATCTATTGAATAATTTTCTGTTAGAGGTTATTTAATTGTGAATTCTCCTTGGGAGTGAGGCACTTAGAGACATAGACAATTGGCATTTGATCCAACTTAATATGGAGGTGGGGGAGTTTTTTGTGGAAAGATTAATTAATTTTAATCCTATACGATTTCTAAGGTTATTTCTATAAAGTACGCTTTAAAACTGGATTTAACTTAAAAAGCCAAATATCTTAAAATGCATTAAACCAGTTTTTCTCTTTTCATAAAGAGATGCAAGGGAATTCGAAAATAAAAAGAATGTAAAGAACCTTGTAACAACAATCTTTGAAAAGTGTGACACCCAATTTCATCAAGCATTCATATGTTTATGCGAGTTTCTACTCATTCAATTAGTTAATCCGTATTGAACCGTAATATTAGGTGATGTATAACTTAAAGAATGCAGTACTTGTTAATAATTAAAATCATGCAAATAACTAGGCCATTTATGCAGCTGAATTATTAAAAACTTATTTTATTGTTAGACTGTTTACTGAACTGTGATTTACTCATAAAAACACAATTTGCAAATATTAGGAGAACAATTTGAATATTATCTGCTTTAATATATACCAGCCACCTTTGGTAGTTTGTCCGTTCAGATTTTTTAGTATATTAAATGGAATAAATTGAAAGCGTTTTTTTTTTAAATTACTTTTGTTATTTAATGCGATTAAAAAAAAAAGAGGAATTTATTTGAATCAAACCACTACACTTTACTTCGGGGACAAATTATCAAGTATGTATACTACGAAATCTCGTTTCAGAGTTAATGCCCAAAGGAAACAATTTTTAAATCTAAGATAGCGAAAGTACGCGTTTGATTGTTTTGATGGGTGAGTTTGAATTTCATCATAACATTAAAAATATTTTCAAGATTGCGTATTAAATGAATTAAAAAATATCAAAAATCAAACAGTTATACATATATGAAATTTATGTTATTGCGAAGGTAGCTTTTTGAATTTTAAAATAATATAAAAACAGTTTTTGTGAGATTATGGTTTCGGAAGATATCCACTAATAAATCATAGGGATTCCCAATTTAGCGACAATCAAACTTACTTCCGGTCTCGATGAAACTTTCTGTTTAACCTTTTTATTATTATTATTTTATTTCTTTAAAAACTTTCCTCTGATTGAATGGAGGGTTTGGTGACATGGCGATAATGAAAGTACGATTAGAAATGTTTTGGTCCTCTCCAGAACATTTTGCTATCCTCTGTATTAGAAAAACATTGAATTAAATGCAGCTGTAAAAACATTCAACGAAGCAATCTGAAAGGTTTATATTAAGGTTTGTTTACATTTGAATATCGCCATTCGACAATAAGTAATAAGAGTGATTTCTGTACTATGTACGTTATAGCGTTTTATATATATAGATTTTGTTCATTGTCCTGAAATGACTACTTTTAGAGAAAAGCTTTTATGTTTTGCAGCTAAGTAAGCAAATAAAAAGAGTCCTTTGAATATCATTAGCAGATTTAGATATCCGTACTTTTTAGTCATTGTATTATTATTTGTCTTCATGCAAATTTCATTTATATCGAAAACCTTAATCTCTGTTGAATGTTTTTCATTTTCGAATTCATTTTGCAAAACCTTTAATGATATAAATCGAAAGAATTTTTATTAAAAGCCATCCAAAAATAGACAAATAAATTAATAACAAAAGCAAAAAAAAATGGATATATGTAAACTTTATATTTAAGGTGTTCTTTATAGTATTCTGTATAATTAACTCTTAAATAGTTGCTTTAATCGTGTAATGTAGAGTTATTTTCTACACATTTGCTTTAGAAATTCTCATTGTTTCCTTATTCTTAATTGAATTATGAATTTCTCATCTTTAAAATAAATTCAATTAATTTTATGTGCTATCTTAGTAGCCATTCTGTTGCCTATTTCTGATATTTTATCATTGATGTACTTTTCTCACATAAAAGCTTTTCATCATTCATTTTGTTGATTGTATTAAAATATTATCAATTAAAATTTCAATTATTAGTTTAATTATTTTTTAAAGTCTAAGTGGGAAGACTGTTTATATATGCTACATTTTTCATCCGAAATAAATGATGCTTTGTTGTGAAATGAGACTACATAATGATAAAAATGTGTGAATGTAGTAAGTGATACTGAAAACGGATTCTTTTTACCAGATGTATCGCTTCTGGGGATGACCGGATGCTGTTCAAAGAAGGCCGCTCGTTTTATTTCTCAACCAGGAAGTTACTGCTGATTCCACACAGATGAAAACCAATAATTGAAAATTAAGTTCAAAAGAATTTTCTGCCTTCTTTCAAAAAGACATAAGACAGAACATAAAGGATGGAAACCTCTGTAATAGCAAATGCAGATATCTGTGATGATCTTTATCTTGAAGAATTGGATACTGACGCAATTGCTCAAGGTGATGATAAAAACGTCGAAAGTCCAACTTCTGAAAACGAGAAAAATTTCGTATGTGATGTATGTGGTATGAAGTTTACACGGAACCATCAATTAAACCAGCATTCTTTAATACATTCTGATGAAGGACCTTTTGTTTGTAATGTTTGTGATAAAGTATTTTCCATTAAACGTAATTTATCTAAACATTACCGTAAACATTCCGACAAAAATGGATTTGTTTGTGATGTGTGTGGCAAGGCATTTTCAAGACAAAGTACATTGATTCGACACTGCCTTACTCATACTAAAGAAAAACCTTATTCTTGTGATGTTTGCAAGAGAACGTTTTCTCAGAAGGGTAATTTAAATGAACATTATCGGTCTCATACAAATTCCTCATACCAACCTTATTCCTGCGATGTATGCTTCAAACGATTTTCATATAAAAGTGTTTTAAACGAGCACTCTCGTATGCATTCTAAAGAAAAGCCGTATTCTTGTAATGTGTGCAGCAAGAAATTTTCTTGGAAGAGTAATTTAAATTTGCATTATCGGTCCCATTCAAATAAAAAACCATTTTCCTGTGAAGTATGCAGCAAGCAGTTTTCTCATAAAGGTAGCTTGATGCGCCATGTCAATGTTCACACCAATACAAAGCCTTTTGTTTGTGATGTGTGCAACAAACGATTTTCTCAGAAGGGTAATTTAAACGAACATTATCGGTCTCATACAAATAAGAAACATTATTCTTGTGATGTATGCGATAAACAGTTTACTTATAAAAGTAATTTAAAATTGCATTTTCGCACTCATACAAAAGAAAAGCCATATTCCTGTGACGTGTGCGACAAAAGATTTTCCCAAAGAGGTAATTTAAATGAACATTATCGATTACATACGGATGAAGTACCTTATTCTTGTAATATATGCAATAAAGTATTTATTTATAAAAGTAATTTAAATGATCATTGTCGGACGCATGCAAATGAAAATCCATTTTCTTGTAATGTATGTGATAAAGCATTTCCACAGAAACGCCGTCTAACTGCTCATTTACGCATTCACGAAAAGGAAAAATCTGCTGTTTATGATATGAGTGGTGAATTTTGTAATAAAAATAATTCAGATGTGCGCAATCAGAACCAAGGGAATGAAAATATCTTTTCTTGCCATGTATGTAATAGAAAATTTCTACAGAAACGTTTCTTAACTTCTCATTTACGTATTCACAGAAAGGGCAAATCTTGTTATAAAAGTAATTTAAAGGAAAATTATCGAAACCATACAAATAAATATCCCTTTACTTGTAAAGTTTGTAATAAAAAATTTCCTCAGAAACGTGGTTTAAACGCTCATTTACTTTGTCACAAAACGGAAAAACCTAGTATTAATGGTATGAAAAGTGAATTTAACTGTAAAAGTAATTTAAATGTGCATCATCAGAACCAAAGAAATAAAAGTATCTTTTCTTGCCATGTGTGTGATAGAAAATTTCCTCAGAAACGTTTCTTGGCTTCTCATTTACATATTCACGAAAAGGAAAATCCTGTTACTTATGGTATGAGTGGCGAATCGTTCTCTAGGGAAAGCAATCGAAATAGTCTTCATCATACTTATAATAATGGGAAAACTGTATTATTCGTATATGTTTGCGAGAAAAATGTTTCGCCAAAATTGGATAACCATGTGACGCCCAACTCTTGCGGAATAAATGCTGCAAATCCAAAAGGAGATTTGTGTTCTGCTTAGAAAGACTTGCATTTTGCCATACGAGCGCCCAGAAGCGCACTCGGCAATGCATTAGATTAGTCATTCCACTGTTGTTTGTTCTAGTTGATACTGAATGTGACTATTTATTTTTGGTTTAATTTTTTTGTTGAAAATTTTTAGGTTAAATTAAGTTTAACATTTGATATGAAATAATAATAGAAATGAAATTTCCAAAAAATTTATCACATGATTCTTTGCCCTATTGATTTGACCTGTTCGTAAATTTACTTGTATTGTCGGTATTTTTGTTACATATTTTTACATAATTTGCTTCATGTTTCTAAAGATGGAATTTTGTAACTAATTTTATGGTTCGTTCTGTATTCCCCATAAATGGAATGAATGGATCCTTTTGGAATCCAATGATTGAAAGTTTCCGATATTTTCTTTCTTTCTTTTTTCAATTTTTTTTATCAAATTATATTCATGAAAATATTAATATGCTTGATATCTTTTACTACTTTTGGGAACTAAATAACAAAAATGTACACAATAAATTAATAAAATTTAAAGTAAGCTAACCTCCAAATTGTTCGGATTTTAATCATAATAATCATCTTTACATTAAATTTGAAATGACATCATTATTTTTACACTGCTAAATCAAATAAATATTTTTGTGCTCCTTTGTATTTTTCTAATTAGTACTAAAGTCTGATACTTTTATATGGAAAAAGACATTTCATTGAAACCGATAATCCTTTTTTCATTGGTGGGTAAAGTTTCATTCTTAACTTGCAGGAATCAGGATGCAGATTGTGTTTATTTTCTTGGCTTATTCTGTCTTGCACTATTATGCATTATTCTGGTATATTTTTTTTAGCAAAAAATTATTTTAGCATATAAAAATTATTTTAATTTTTCATCTTAAATCCGCATATATTCTATTTGATAAAGTTCTCTTAGAATCTTTGGGAATTTTTGTTCTCAGATTCATATATAATCGCATATAATTAAAGATTAAACCATTCAATGAAGAACATATGAAATAGCTGGGGCACTGGAAAGTATTGTCGTGCTTCACATTAAATTCAAGCAGATAAATTTTTACAAAGTTTGTATTTTTAATTAATAAGGCAATCATCTTCATTATCAAAAACCTTTTATCATTTAATGTTCCAATCTAATATTGATAAAAACGATTGTTTTTTGAGTAAAATATCTAAAAATGGTATTTTGGACTTCATCCGAATTTTAAAAATTTTTTGCCGCTTAGGAAATGTTGTAGCGATTGGAATACATGGAAATCTGACTGCTCGTAGGGGAGTATGATGGGTGAAACAATACGTCCAATTCATTAATTTTTTTTTTTTCAGGGTTCATCTTGCGCATTGTGGTTTTACATTATCGTATTGCAGAATAACATCTTTTCTGTTGGCATTTGCTAGGCACTATTCAAATAAAGATTGATTTATTCGTTTCAGTTGTTTACACTAAAAGCATGCATTCACAGTTTGTCCATGTTTCAGCGCTTCACAATGAACAACTCCTCGAAAACTCCACCAAAAGTGCATTTCTGGGAGTGAGTTACTGCCATTTGCGTTTTTTATTATCATAGAGAACCCATTTTTCACCACCAGTGATCAAGCGATCAAAAAACGTTTCTGCATTGTGCCGCTGAAGCAATAGACTGCATAGAGTGGATAGGTTAGCTTCGTTTTCTTTAGTCAGGTTATGTGGGACCCAAACACCTGCTCTGCTTGCTTTACCAGTTTCTTGCAAATATTCCTGGATGCTTGACCAAGGCCTGTTAAAAGTGTTTGACAGCTCCTCGATTGTCGATTTGAGTGTTTGACAGCTGTCGGATTTGCTTCCACTTCCGCCTTTAACATGTTATTGTCTTCCTGATCAGTACGTACTGGAAAGATCAAAATCACCAGATTTGAACTTGACCACCTTTAGCATTTACAGAAGTCTAACGCATTTGGATAAACATTGCAGACATTTTGGTAGCAACCGTTTCGTCAATACCCTTGTGAAACTATATATATATATATATATAACGCCGGATATGTACCTTTCACCATAAATTTCAAAAATAAATAAATAAATAAAAGTAAAAAAGAGTAATAAGATTTAATTATTTACGAGTGAACAAGTGTACTCTAACCTTAAAATGTCTTCGGCAAGACTTTGAAGTACACATTGAGCTGATACATGACTAACAAATATCGACATGCCTATAAATAACTTTACTTTCTGGTATCCCTAATAGTAATGAAAATAATTTGTTATTTTCGTGTTGAAAAATTTAAAGGATTAATTATGCATGAAGCTATAAAAAGACTTTCCAACTGAATCAAATTAAGGCCTTTTTTTTTGGTTATTTGCACAAAATTTAATCCTTATAAATTTTATTGCATTGTGTTGTTTAAGTATAAAGGTATTAAATTATGATTTTGTTACTAGTTTAATGTCTGCATGAAGTAACTAATTTTTGTTTGGAACATATATTAAATGTTTTTGTAATTTGAGTTGGCAAACATGTGGTTATGATGTTACAATAATTAGCGTTTTTGCCAAAAAAAAAAAAAAATGTTACATCAACGAAAGTTAGATTGAAAGAATAATAATAATAAAAAAAAAGCAACTAAGTATCTTTAGACAATAGCTAAGCTAGAAGACCCAGGGCAACTATAATTTTTTTTTGAGAGAAAATGGCTGTTTGTTCAAGTAATCTTAAATTATATATTTTTTTAAAAAAAATTCTAATTAGTCTTATTTTCTTATCATTTTGTTTTGACAATTTTTTTTTTATTTGAAAAAAAATTTAATTTCTATTTTTTAATATTCTAATAAAACTTATTTTTTAAACTTTTTTTTATTTAAAAAAGTAATTATGAAGAAATTTTATTTTTGCCTGCCAGAAAATAATGGCGTTTTCTTTCTAGGAATGTTTAATTCCTATCCAGTAATAAGCGAATCTCAATGAATACAATCTTATAATTCATTGGTTTTAAATTCTACAATTTAACGCACAATCCAGAATTGGTTTCTTTCTTTCTTTTTTTTTCAGCTAATGACTAAGAACTAGTGCAATAAGCGTTTTTGCCAATCATGTTTGTCTTCAAACATTGAGGTCGGTATCATCGGGACTATTTATTTCTTTAAAATAATTTTCTCAATAACCTTTACAAATAATATTAGCAAAAAAAAAAAAAAAAGTCTCAGATTTATTGTAGGTTTA
Source organism: Argiope aurantia (assembly GCA_026543865.1). Classification (NCBI taxonomy): domain Eukaryota; kingdom Metazoa; phylum Arthropoda; class Arachnida; order Araneae; family Araneidae; genus Argiope; species Argiope aurantia. The sequence continues at coordinate 49,396 of JAPMOR010001428.1, forward strand.
TATTTGGAAGAATTATAAATAGAGATATTATCTAGCTGTACAAACAATACCAATTACCACTGCATTATCAACCTGCTGGAAAATGCTTTATTTTCCAGAACAATTACTAATTTCCCTTGTGTTGTATTTGTAATTATTATTGTTAGTGATGTGTATTTACTAATGTATATATTGCAATTCCATTTATTTGATGCCATTTTAGTATTGTATATATCCCTGAAATAAAGGAATTCTTAAAAAAATATAATACTTTTATACATTTCTTTATTAACCAACAATTAAATCTGTTCCATATGCAAATATGTTCCATTGCAATTATGAGTGAAATGTGGTTCTTTGAAGACGAATATAATCACCAAGGTTTCGTTCAGAATCATTTAAAATTATTTTGCTGAAAAGTTATTGCAAGAAAATGAAAACTTTTTACAGTATGTATTCATTTTTAAAACTTATTCCTTTTTCTAAAACTTTTTTCTTTACAAAGTAAAGAAATAGAATTGAAACGTAAAAGATCGCCGGTTTTAAATAAATAAGTATTATATTAGAAATAAAAGAAAAAAAATAGCAGTTTGTGTAACAATAAACCGAGTTTCATCTTATGAATTAATTCCATTACTTTTCTTTATCTGTATTATGATAACATCTTATATAAAAATCTTATACAAGAAAAGTATATAAGATATAAGTTTGATAATTGAATAAAAAATTTCAGAAGATTAAAAAGAAAAAAATCTTAAAATATAGCCTGAGGAATCCCCCCCCCCCTTCTTATCGAGGCAAATTCTAAGAACTTAGCAGAAAACATTTGAATTTCCTAATGTTGTTTTTTTCTTTTTTCCTTCTGTATTTTGAATGAGTTAAAAAAACTGAAAACCATTGCTCAAGAATATTTCTTAGAGTTATGTGATTTCATTTTAATTTCAATCTTCACTCATATGCAAAGTCAAAATTTTGTAGTTTATTTGTCATCCATTTCTAGATATATTAGTTTTCAAATTTTGTAGTTATGCATTTATTCTCAAGAATTAAATTACAATTTATTCATTAATTTTAATCCAATTTTGACTTCGTAAGACTGGCGACATCTGGTGATAAATTTTAAAATAAGATTTCATAATATATATTTAGTATTGTATTATGATATATAGGGT
>JAPMOR010001428.1:50556-98600 GCA_026543865.1 Argiope aurantia
TCGAAAGTTTCGAATAGCAATGTCCACTTTTTTTTCGTCACAAAATGCTCAGCATATACGAACATCCTAAAGAGTGTTGGAATAATACACATATATCACTAAAAATGGACGCGTAGGCAAGCAAAAACAGCACACTCACACAAAACCCCCAACTTTTTGTTCCCCACTCCCCCCCCCCAAAAAAGAAAAATGATCGGGGGTACATGGAAGAAATTTATATAGACCAGATGCAACATACTAATCACATGAACGTGACACATCGATGTTGGAAACCAGTAAAAATGAGAGTGGGAATGACTCTGCCAGTGAAAGTTCGTGATTAATTGATAAAACTCTATTATCAAATTGGGATAAATGCCATTGAAGCTTTGTGTGTTCACCGTCGAGACCATCGCCAAATGCGTGGTCCATGTATCCCGCAAGCTGTACGTGATTTAGCAAAGAAGCTCAAATAAACTGGTTGTACCCGTGATAGATCGCGACCCGGAAAACAAAATGTTCCTGAGAATGCTGTTATGTCACATAGTGATTTCAAGGCACAAGCAAACTGCAAAAGATACAGTTCATAAATTAGATATATGGGAAGCAATTGTCCTGAAGCTACAACGCTCTGCATGTTTCCATACCGGTACCAGCGCGTCTCGGTGACAATCGAAATGGCAAATGATACTTTTATCCGATACGATGGTGATAACGACTGGCTTCTTTGTATATTATGGACGAAAGAAGTGCATTTCAACTATTTGTAACAATACCAAAAATTGTGTGCAGTGACGAGGTACGTATCCGTATGCCGTGTTATTAGTACCTTTATATAACGCCAAAGTTGACTGTGTTATGCAAATTAATGTTGGTCCTTACTTCTTTGAGAAAGCGACATGAATGCTCTGTGACAGCCACTCGTTAACAGTCATGCTGCAAAATTGCATCATACTTGAATTGCTACAGCGCAATGCACTGAATGACATCATTTGGATGCAAGATGACGCACCTCCACATATGCGATGTTTGTTCGCAGAGTCCTAGGTCGTGGAACAACATTTTGACGACCACGTTATCTCGCGTCACTTTTCATTTCCGTCGGCTATGTGATCTCGTGATCTCACACTTCTGGAGTTTTAGCTTTAGAGGTAGCTCAAATCTGAAATGTACATGTGTAATCCGCAAACTTTGCTGGATTTGAAATATTATCAAACGTGAGATTGCGAACATCCCTCATCCTGTGTTACATCCTGTGTTCGGCCTTATTGTCCACAATTGCCGAACACTTCATCCACAAGATTTCTTTTCTCTTAACTGTGTTGTCATCAGTGATTGGTGTCTTGTCTGTGTCATGTAGAATTCGGTTGATCACAGACTTGTTTTTTTGTACGTGCATAGCTCGCTTTTTGTGATAAACGCACCTTTCAAACATTCTTTAATGTTTTCGAATTCCCTAAACATTTTGTGACGGAAAAAGTGGGTGTTCCAATTCGAAAATGTCGAGTTTCTGTACCTGTAACTCCATTTCATTGCGTTTCAAAGAATCCCGAGCTCATACTTTTGAATAACTATTTCTGAAATCTCATCTCGATCGGTTAGGTTTATATATCAACAAAGCTTTTTTTTATGGCTACCTGAAATAAATTCAAAATAGACGCCTACGGTTTTTGCATGTTGTTTTGTACGCCAATAATTAAATCTGTTCCATCTATTGATTATTTTTCTACAGATATTTGCCAGAATTTAGCATATTCCAAGGGCGAATATTAGTTGATGTCTGGCGCAAGATCACCGAAAACTGGTTGTAGCCAAAAAGATAGAAAAAGCATCAAGCAATTGAAAAACAAATTGCAAAGTTACAAATTACTAGGGGAAAATTATTATAATTTGCACCTTTCTTAAAAGTTTTTTTACTCTGATGAGTTAATTAAAAATATGAGATAATCATCAATCAAATGTTAAAAATTATTACAGGAATAAGGATATAGTAAAAGAAAAAGTGAACAGATAATAACTTCTGAATCAAAATATAATATTTTGATAATAATGTTATGGAATTTAATATCATATTGTTGATATTGCTGAGATTGCGTTTGACATTGTTGAGTGTTTTCAACATATCATTTTACAAATTAGTAAGTTATAAAGATATATGATTTAATAATAGAAATTTAAAAATGTAATCACTAAATATGGGCATCACTAAAAGGATTTAATGTATTCCACTTTTCACTGCTACATAGAAAATTTTTTGTTCTTAAAAATAGTTAAATCTTTGTCTCTGAAATAGTGGATTATTTTAAACTTCAGTAAAAAGAGCTAAGAACGCATTTCTTAAAGAGTAGTGACATTTAAATTAGTATTTATACAATCTGTTATTGATTTAATTATTTTTGTTATTTATGAATTTATTATTACCGATATATTTTGTACTCAAAATCATTTTCTTTTTCATTATATTTATTGAGCTAATTTCACACATTATTTATTTTATTTTTATTTTACTTTTGTCAAAGTTTTAATTATTCTGAATGCAACTCTTGGAAAGACTCCAAAATTTATATTCTTTTTCAACCTGAGCTATTAGAAATGCGAGTCAATGGCAGATAATCAATCAGTATTAATAAGTAACCTTTTAAATGAATAGTGAAATTTTTCAGATTATAAAAGTTTATAGTAACAATAAAATAACTTGTTACCCTTTTCGATTCGAAAATAATCATGCTTTAGAATGTGTCGCTGGATGAGTAAGTGTTTTTTTACTTAAAAATATTTAGAAGCTTAAAGTATTTTGTTTGCCCAACCTTCGGCAGAAGCATCTATTTTTATCCGTTTATTCTTTGAAAATAATAGCTGTTTTATTTACTAACCGTCTTTATACAGCAACACATTGCTTAGACAGTGATTCACGCGATTTTTAAATGAAACAACTTCAATAAAATTAACCGAGAGTCTAATTTAAAATAATCCCCTTCCCCCTCTGATATTATTTAATGGTTATGTGGAAAATTTACAGTTGTAAATTGTAAATCTTTCAAACAGAAAAAAAAAAGTTTTCAATATTTATTATTAAGCGCCTATTTATTATTTTTTCAAATTCCCATATTCAAATTAAATCCAAATCTGAATTTTTTATTGATCAGAACTTGAATTTATCCACAAAAGTTCTAGCAATATTCACCTAAACAATTTTCTTTAAAATCAATGAAATTATATCAATCTATTAAAGGTCAACAGTATTTATAAAACCACATTATTCTATCTTTAAATTCTTTTTATTACTGTGCTTTCTAATTTGTATCGAAGAATTGCAATTATTTGTATCTACTTAGAAAACTATTCGCTTTAATTTCTAATGGAAAGAAAATAGAAAATTCTTATTGTTACTTCATCATTATTTATTCATGAAATTTTGTGCCGAAAAATAAACTAATTTATTGTTATGGAAGTGAAAAATGTTTTCATTTTTATATTCTGTGATCAATTACTTGCAGAACTAAAGGATGAACTATTTAGTAGATTTCATATGCTTATACCCATTCCAGTTTTTAAGAACTCTTTTCACTTTTTTTTTAACACAACGAAAGGTCTGTTTTTATTTTAAGTAGTCCCAAAAACAGATAATATAATTCCATTAATCATTCTTTATTAGTATAATTTTTCTGTATGGCCGTTCATTTATAGAATCTAACTTTGTTTAACATTAAATCCTTTAAAAAAGTTTCATCATAATATCAATCCTAATTATTTAAAGCTTATTTTAATTATTTTTTAACATAGATGGGAAACCTCTTTCTATTTTATACTTGAACACAAAAAATCATAGTGCATTTCTCTTCAATTATTTATTTTTTAATTTATTTATTATTTATTTTTTAATTTCTTTTGAGTGCTCATTTTATTACAGAACTTATCGATAAATAAACAACTATTTTTCATTGTAATATCAGTACAAATTGTCTAAAAGCTTATTTTAATTATGTTTTATAACACAAAAGAAAGGCCTTTTTCTATTTTCAACATAACCATACAAAAAGTGATAACATAATATTAAAATATATGCAGATAGAAACTGAAACTAAACAGGATTTTTTCCTCTCCCAGATGAATTTCTGAGGATATCCGGAAGTGATTGGAAGAGGACACTTATTTTCTTCTAAACCAAGAAGAAATTGAAGGGAATTCTGAGCAGATGAAGAATGGAAAATTCACAGGGATAAGATTTCAACCTTCTCGTGAAAAGAAATCAAGCCAGATTATACAGAATGGAGGCTTTTGCGGACGCGGATAAGAAAAATGTGTTTAGTGAAGAATTGGATACAAACACATCTGTCCAAGATAGTGTTGAAAAGGGTGAACATTCTCATATTCGAACACATGAAAAACGCTATTCTTGTGGTGTATGCGGGAAGGAATTTTCTCGGAAAGATTCTTTAACTTTGCATTATCGCATTCACACGAAGGAAAAACCTTTCGTTTGTAATATATGCGGCAAGACATGTGCTCGTAGAAGTAATCTCCTCGAACATTACCGTGTTCATACCAACAAAAATCGTTTTGCCTGTCATGTGTGTCATAAGGTATTTTCTAAAAAAAGTAATTTGATGTGCCATTGCTTGACACATACAAATGAAAAACCTTTTTCTTGCAGTATATGCAACAAAGCATTTTCTCAAAAGGGTAATTTAAATGAGCATTATCGGTCTCATGTAAACGAAAAATCTTATTCTTGTGATTTATGCAATAAACAGTTTTCTTATAAATGTAAATTAACTGAGCACTATCGAACCCATACAAATGAAAAACCATATTCTTGCGATATGTGCAGTAAAAAATTTTCTCGAAAAGATCATTTAACTACGCATTACCGTACTCACACAAAGGAAAAACCCGTTGTTTGCCATATATGCACTAAATCATTCTCTATCAGAAGCAATCTCAATAGGCATTATCGTACTCATCAAGTGGAAATGTCTCATTAGTATAAAATTCTTATGGAAGAATTTTCTCAAGATATACTTCAGTTGTATGGTATCCTACTCTTTTCAGGTTAGACACATCATACCTGGAAAAAAATATTGACGGAAAAATGTGAGCAGTCTTTTAAAAAAAACTTGTATGTTGTAACATATCCATTGTCACTTGCTGTATTAAATATAATTATTTATATAGATTTTCATTCAATATATCTAGTGCCTTATTCATAATAATAAAAAATTAAGACATTTTCCTCGTGTGTCTATTATTGTCTAATTGTTATAAATAAAACGCAATCCGAAATGTTCTAACCAATCGAAAGTTTATGGAACAGGTTAAACAACTTTTTTTTTAGAAAAGGAGCAACCTAACAATCTAAAACCCAATTAAATGAGGCAATAATTCAATGACCGTATCAAATGATATTAGCAGATGAACTAAAATCATTGGTAAACTCCATGGGATGGTGCTGTAAATCGCAGTTGATGCTAAAGGCTGCCGAACTAAGAATCGTTAAAGAGAAATCATTTAAAGTTATATTTTTTCAAGGGTTGGTAAATAATATTTAAAATTAGGCGTCATTTTATGGTATTTAGCATGAAAATTTTGCTATATTGAGCCACCAAATATATATATATATATAAATGAGTTTTTCAAAAAGTTTTCACAGTTTTGGCTATTAATGTACTTATTTTAAACTGCATACAAAAGTGATGAGGCATGAGAAATTCGTACTCATTCTGATTGGACTTATTTTTAAATTGTATTTAATTGCAAATTATTATTTAATTGTAATTTCCCACTGTGGTGTGCCTTTTTTTACTTGAAAAAAAAACTTATTTACACATGGACTGAAAAATGAAAAGAAATTTGCGCGGTTGAATTCCCCCTCAGGGGATCACCTACTAAAAGTGAGTACGGATGTCCCAATCCCGAGGTACCCAGGGATCTTTACTCCCTTTATGTTTATTCTCCCCTCCGTCTTCTGCTTTTAGCTGTCGTTCTTCTTTCCCTCGAGGGTAGGCGAGGGAGCTCTCCATGAGAAGCTGTCGCCGCTCTGTTTGCTTCCTGCTTCTCATGGACAGCAAATAACCCCACGTGTTTGCCGTGCGTGGTGACCCATTAGACGGGTGGTACATCTCGGTCTCCGGTGTATCAATCGGCCGGTATCCCAGGCATCTAACTGGGCTGCTCAAGGGGATCAAGCGAAGGGGTCACTCCTTGGGCTTGGCGTTAAGGGTGGTCACTGTCCCCGGGGGTGACTCCGAGCGTATAGGTTCCGGCTAGCATTATGGCAAGTGCCGAGGTTGGGATTTTCCAGAGCCGGTAACTGCCATCCCTTGTTGGGCTCCGTGGTGGGCGATGCCGTCGGGCCCGAATTCTTATCAATATCGCATGGGTACTAATGTTCTTCACCACAGTAATGCTTTTTCAAAATTTTTTGTTGTTAATTCAGAAAAGTCATCTTTAAAATTTGTTTCACCAATTTTGATACACAAATCTATACTTGGAGTTGTCGGAGAAGTACAAAATATAAAAAAGTTAAATAAGGGAGGCCTGCTTATTGAAGTAAAAAACAACCAACAGTCACAAAATATTACAAAATTAAAAAAGATAGGGGACATCGATGTCACTGTTTCTTCCCACCGTTTCCTCAACTATTCCAGAGGTGTCATATCGGAAAAAGAATTCCAGAGAGATCTTGAAGAGGACCTTTTAGATAATTTAAAAGATCAAAAAGTAACAGCAGTTCGCAGGATTACAATTAAAAAAATAATCAAAATATTCCTACAAAACATTTAGTTCTATCATTAGATACTCCAGTTTTACCGAAATCTGTAAAAATAGCCTATATCAATTGCCCAGTTAAACCATACATTCCAGAACCACTCCGCTGCTTTAAATGCCAAAAATTTAGTCATTCTATTACAGCTTGCAGAGGAGATAAAGAAATTTGCGCTCGTTGCTCCCTCCCAGACCACAATAGTAAAAACTGTACATCTACCACACAAAAATGTTATAACTGTCAAGGCGATCACCCATCTTACTTCCGTTCTTGCCCACGCTACAAACAAGAAAAAGAAATTCAAACCATCAAAATAACAAAAGGTATTTCATTTTCAGAAGCACGCAAAATAGTAAGCGAAAGAACACCAAAACCAAATTTATCATATTCATCAGCGTTAAATTCAGCCGCTTCAACTTCAGAACCACGCAATTCACAAAACCAACCATTGATAAATATCGAAGTAAATACTTCTGCAATCCACACAGCAGATCCTGACACCATAACAATAAAAAAGACCGACTACCTTGCCCTTCTGGAAATAAAAAAATCTTGGGAAGAAACTTCTTCCTCTTCTCTTAAAAAGACAAAAAGGAAAAAAAAGTTTTAATAAAGGAAAAAATGCTGAGAGAAAAAAAGACTCCCAAAGCAAAAGAAACAAATAAAATTGAAGAACATTTTAAAATTCATCCATCTGATGACAGTATAAGTGATATGGATGAGGACAGAGTGGATTCTGATCCCACTAATATTTCAACAAACAATTTTAAATCAAAATTTTTTAAAAAGCCTAAAGGTTGATGCTCTCTTACCCTCATCCTTCCTATTTACTGAAGGCAGTCTCTTTTTTCCCTTGCCCTTTTTTTAATCATTATGTCAACATTCGTCTCTTGGAATTGCCGAGGGTACATGAATAAATCTTCAGAATTGAGAGACATTATAAACAAATACCATCCTGCCTGCATTGCACTCCAGGAAACCTACCTTAAAACAGACAAGCAGAACATACGGCATTACAAAAATTTCAGCAAGCACAATATTCAAAACAGATTTTCTGGGGGCGTGGCAATTCTTGTCGCTACGGATATTCCATCAATGCAAGTTAATCGGAACACTAATTTGCAAGCTGTTGCTGTACGGATTCAGATGAAAAATTTAATAACTGTATGTAGCCTCTATTTGCCACCTAAACAACAAATTAGTCAAACGGACCTAAATAACTTGTTTTGCCAATTACCTTCTCCATTCATTATTTTGGGCGATCTTAATGGTCATAGTCCCTTTTGGGGAAGCACTGAATCAAATTCACGTGGTCAACAAATCGAACAATTTCTCGCAGATCATAGTTTATGCATTTTAAATTCTGACGAAAAAACGCATTTTCATTTACCAACACGAACTTTTCATTCTGTTGATCTCGCTATTTGCTCTCCGTCTTTATTGCCTTTTTTCAGTTTAACTGTTGACAATGATCTTTATAATAGTGCCCACTTTCCTTTAATTTTGACCGACAGTAGGCACAATGCAGCTAGTTCTTTCCGAACATCCAAATATGTTTTAAATGCAGCAAACTGGCAAAAATTCACCTCTCTGGCTAATATCAATTCAGAAATAGTTAAATCTTCCACTATTGATGAAGCTCTGAAACATATTGTCAGTATTATAATTGAGGCGGCAGATAACACTATTCCAAAGAAATCTGGAGTTCGTAGGAAGCAAAACAAGCCATGGTGGGATGCTAATTGTCAACAAGCATATAAAAGACAAAAAAAAAAGGCATGGAATATTTTTCGCCGTTATCCCTCTATTGAAAATTTTATCAAATTTAAAAAAATCTAGAGCAGAATCGAGAAAAATCCAACGACGTAGTAGAAGAATTTCTTGGCAAAAATTCGTTTCTGGTATCACTTCAACAATATCTAGCCCCCTTAGGGGCTCACCTACTATAGGTGAGTACGGGTGTCCCAATCCCGAGGTACCCAGGGATCTCTACTCCCTTTAGCTTTACTCTCTTCTGCGCCTTCTGCTGTCAGCTTTTTTTTTCTTTCCCTCGAGGGTAGGCGAGGGAGCTCTCCATGAGAAGCTGTCGCCGCTCTGTTTGCTTCCTGCTTCTCATGGACAGCAAATACCCCCACGTGTTTGCCGTGCGTGGCGACCCATTAGACGGGTGGTGCACTGTGGTCCCCGGTGTATCAATCGGCTGGTAGCTAGTCACCTTAGTGGCTAGTCTGCTAGGGATCAAGCGAAGGGGTTACTCCTTGGGCTTGGCGTTAAGGGTGGTCACTGTCCCCGGGGGTAACTCCCAGCCTATAGGTTCCGGCTAGCACTAAGGTGTATGCCGAGGCTGGAAAAGACCAGAGCCGGTAATTTCCTTCCCTTGTTGGGCTCCGTGGTGGACGGTGCCGTCGGGCCCGAATCATTTTCCATATCGCATGGCTCCTCCAAAGAAGGGTCCCTTTAGTGGGCGTCATTTTGTTCCTCAGTCTCCAAATTTAGAAAACCATTTTGATAAATTTTTTGTAATGAAGCGAATTTCTAATAAAAATGAAACATTTGAAAGCGTATCGCCATTTTTAGTACAAAAAGCGATCACAGCAACAGTTGGTGACGTAACATCAATTCGTAAGATGCGTTCTGGTGATTTGCTAGTAGAGATTAATTCTCGTAAGCAAGCTAACCAAATTCAAAAGTTAAAAAATTTATCAACAATTCCTGTCAGTGTCAGTCCCCATCAATCATTAAATATATCGAAAGGTGTTATCACTTGTGGGGAAATATTTAACCTCCCAGTGGATTTAATTACAAATGAATTGAAATCTCAAGGTGTCACCCATGTCCACCGTATTACTATCCGGAGAGATGGCAATATTCTTGAAACAAAGCATCATATTCTAACTTTTAAAACACCAAAATTACCAGAATTCATCTATGCAGGGTATATAAAATTACCTGTCAGACCATATATTCCCAATCCCTTGAGATGTTTTAATTGTCAACGTTATGGTCACTCTAAAGCAAATTGCCGCGGGACACTAACTTGTGCCCGCTGTGCTGCTAAAGGCCACGATAGTCAACAGTGTTTTGCAGCCGAAAAGTGCGTGAACTGTGGTGGCAGTCATGCATCATATTCTAGAGTATGCGAACAATGGCAACTTGAAAAGAAAATAATAACTCTTAAAATAAAAGAAAACATTTCATATCCTGAAGCTAGGCGGAAAATTTTAGCACATACGCCTACTCCTGGTCTGAGCTATGCATCTGCTCTGCAAAAATCCTTTTGTGTTCATTGTTTGTGTCCGAATTGCACCAAAACTGCCAACCGCACTAAAATAACTAACAAAACATCCGATTCTGATACAGAACAATCCGTCAATAGCACATCTGACACTGGCATACCAGTTAAACCCAATCTAAAAAATAAGCTACAAAAATCACTGAAGCTAAAACTTGCAAAGCGTGGTCAAACGCAGAAAGAACTATCTGCGAAATTAAAAAAATAATCTTCCAAAAATTCTGTCGCATTAGGACTTGCGGCTCGGGATAAAGCCCACAAGGATTTAACATCCATATTTGGTGGCATATTAAATACTCCCGATCTGAAACTGCATCCTTCAGAGGATGAAAATGAATTTGAAATGAGTTGCGACATTTCTGCAACACCTGTCGTTGCTCCTGATAATTCTTCTCCAAAACAACTCTCTTAATGGGTACCTTCGTTTCTTGGAATTGTCGCGGCATGCGTTCCAAACTTCACGATATAAAGACTATTATCAACTCCTTTCATCCTGTTTGTTTTTGTTTTCAGGAAACATTCATGACTCCCAATATTCCGTTAAAATTGCGCGGCTACAACTGTGTTCGTAAAGATACAGACACTGAAGTGCGCAGTTCTGGAGGTGTCTGCATCTTGACATCAAATCTTTACCCAAGTACACCTCTTACATTGCATACACCTCTACAGGCTGTGGCTGTGCAAGTTCACACCCGAACGCTGGTTACAGTCTATAGTATCTACTTGCCACCCCATAATGCCATTAAACAACAGGATCTTGACAACCTAGTGGATCAGCTTCCTTCACCTTTTATTTTACTTGGAGACTTAAACGCACATAGCACGTTGTGGGGTTCAGATAGTACAAACTCTCGTGGGCGGCAGATTGAACAGTTTATTTCTAATATCTGTCTCTGTCTGCTTAATAACGATGATAAAACATACTTCCATGAACCCACACGTAGCTTCCATAGTCTTGATCTGGCAATATGCTCACCCGAACTTCTGCCATTATTGACCTTTACCGTTAGTGATAACTTATATAATAGCGATCATTTCCCGATCATTGTCTCCCATGCTGATAGAGGCGGAACGACTCATTGTCCTCCGCGTTTCGTATTCCAGCGGGCAGACTGGCATAAGTTTTCTCAACTGGCCAAAATTGCTGAGAGTATGGTCAATGTACCAGACATCATGGAAGCAGTTCAAAACGTCACTGAATGTTTAATACATGCCGCTAATATTGCCATTCCTAAAAGTTCACCACGTCCAAGAAAATTCCGTAGACCGTGGTGGAACGATGCCTGTCGCGATAGTTACAAGAACCAAAAGAAACTTTGGAACAAATTTAGGAGGTACCCAACCACAGAGAACTTGATCGCTTTTAAAAGAGCTAAAGCCCTTGCACGCCGCATTCGTCGCTGTAGCTAGAGGGAATCATGGATAAAATATATTTCCTCAATCACATCTCGCACCTCAAGTCAGCAGTTGTGGAGAAATGTGAAGGCAGCTAACGGAATTTATCAGAAGTTTTCTTTTCCTATACTGAAAACCAGGAATAAGACATACTCCTCTCCATTAGATATTGTCAATATCCTTGGACAGACATTTTCACGGATTTCCGCTGTCGAATCGTATAGTCCTGAATTTATAGAGAGAAAAAATCTCGCAGAGAAACAATCTTTGAATTTTCAAGCTGCATACACACATCCATATAATTGCGAATTCAAAATGTTTGAATTAAGAAAACCACTATCCCAAGCTCATTATACCAGCCCTGGCCCAGATGGAGTCACTTATAATACGCTTCGCCACTTAGATGAGATATCGCTCTCCTATCTCCTATATCAGTTGAACAGAGTCTGGAGTGAGCAAAATTTCCCATACCAGTGGCAAGAAGCTCTCGTGATTCCCATTCTGAAACCGGGCAAAGATTGGGCTAACCCTTTGCATTATAGACCGATTGCGCTAACTAGTGTCCTTTGTAAGACGCTTGAACGTATGGTCAATGCCCGACTAATCTTCGAATTAGAAAAGCGAGCTTACATTCCACTAATGCAAAGTGGATTCCGCAAAGGCCGATCCACTATTGATAATATAGTCCAACTTGAGACCCATATTCGTAACGCTTTTGTGAGACGAAACCATCTTGTCTCCATTTTTTTTTTTTTTGATGTAGAGAAGGCGTACGATTGTACGTGGCGTTTTGGAATTCTTAGAAAACTTTTTAACTTGGGTTTTAAAAGGAACCTTCCAATTTTTATAAAAAACTTTTTATCATTTCGTACTTTTCGGGCATACATGGGGAAATTTTATTCTGATCCTTTTATCCAAGCTGAGGGCGTTCCACAAGGGAGCGTTCTCAGTGTCACACTTTTTATCATGCATTTTAGCGATATTCTAAATCAATTACCGTCGAATGTCCAAGGAAATTTATACGTGGACGATCTTCAGATTTCTTGCCAGGGCTGTAATATGCACTTAATTGAACGGCAGCTGCAAAATGCAGTTAAGAAACTGGTAGCTTGGTGTGATGAAAATGGGCACACTCTTTCTGCCGAAAAGAGTAAATGCATGCATTTCTGTAGAAAGCGAGGCATTCACCCTGACCCCTCAGTCCGTATACGCAATGATTTAATACCTGTCGTTAATGAAATACGATTTCTGGGAATACTTTTCGATCGGAAGCTCACTTTCCTTTCGCACATCACATACCTACGGAAAAAGTGCGAGAAATCTCTGAATATCCTCAAGGTACTTTCTCGTACGTCTTGGGGTGTCGATCGTACGTCTTTAACCCGTCTATATCAAGCCATAATTTTATCTCGGATAGACTACGGGTGTTTTGTATATGGCTCTGCCAATATTACTGCATTACGTCGGCTGGATACTGTGCATCATTCCGCCCTCCGAATATGTTCAGAGGCCTTCCGCACATCGCCAATCGAAAGCCTTTACGTCATATGTCACCAACTGCCCTTGTCTTTGCGCCGAAAGAAACTTGCACTGCAGTACTACTTTCGCGCTCAGTCTCTCCAAAATCATCCTGTAACTCATATGACTATTCCTGCTTCCCTTAAAAGAGTTTACAATGCTCGCCCATCTCGCATTCTTCCCTTTTGGGAGAGAATCAAAAGCGTACTTCATGATTCAGGGCTCCAGTTTTCTGATGTCCAGCCAATAGATTTTCAAATATTTTCACCTTGGGAAATTTCTCAGTTTTCCTTTTTGAATTGTTCCTCAGAATTTAATAAAGCAACAACTGCTCCAATTATTTTCCAACAACTTTTTAATTCTCATCGTTCACAGTATGCCTCCTATTTTCCAATATTTACCGACGGCTCAAAGTCGGACGGACATGTTGGTTGTAGTGTCGTCTTTGGGGACGAAATACACAGTTTCCGTATTCATGCATCATTTTCAGTTTTATCTGCGGAGTTGCTGGCGATTTTCTGTGCTATACAAAAGATTTCTCTTGCCTCTCAACGACAATTTTGCATTTATACGGACAGTATGAGTTCTTTAGAAGTACTCCACCATTTTAACTTTCATCCGCTTGCTATTAAGATATTGGGATTCTTGCAGACTCTCCATCATAGGGGCTTTAACATTTTATTTTATTGAATCCCTATTCATGTTGGAATCGTTGGAAATGAACAGGCCGATCACGCTGCTAAAACTGCATCTACCTTTTTTCATTATGAACTGCCTTACTGCGATATTCAAAAATCAATTGCAAAACATATTTTCTTTTTGTGGCAAGAGACATGGGACAAACATATCCATAATAAAATGCACGTTATTAAGCCTTCTATTTGCATGTGGCCAGTTTTGCCTATGCGTGGCCCTGACGTTAAATTGACACGCCTTCGCATAGGGCATACTCGGTTTACGCATCGACATCTTCTTCTCGGAGAGAGACTACCGGTTTGTTCTCGATGTCATGTCGACCTTAGTGTGAAGCATATATTAAATGAGTGTCCAAATTTTAACTACTATCGTGTTCGCTTTTTTAATTCAACATCATTGACTTTTCACGACTTAGTGGGTGAAAAACACCACCCGAATATTTTTAACTTTTTGAGATCTATTGGGTTTTTACATCGGATTTAGCACATTTTATCATTGTATTTAACATCTAACCTATAATTCAAATTGTATTTTAATGTTTTATACATTGTTTATATTTCTTTTTAAACTATTACCACCTGCTTTCTGTATTTTATTACTTGCTCAAGTTTTACATATGGTTTCATTGTCTTTTGGTCATGCTATATGGAATTGTCTCCATTTTCGAACTTTCTTATTTTAACTGAGTTCTTTTTTAACTTTTTGCTTGGCGCAGTATGGCCAGATATGGTTTTTGCGCCATAAAACACCACAAAACCAACCAACCAACCATCAACAAAATCTAGCCATCATTTGTGGAATAAAGTTAAAAAAGCTTCAGGTGCTTCTCATTCTAATCATGTTTCAATTTTAATTGATAAAGGTAACACCATATCATCCACAAAAGACATTGCAAATTCCATAGCTTCAACATTAGCTCATACGTCTAGCAGTAAAAATTATCCTCCTGCGTTTTTGGAATACAAAGAGAAAGCAGAAAAGCAAAAACTAAATTTTAATTCTCAAACTAATTTGCCCTACAACAGTGATTTTACGTTTTTCGAATTCCAATCGTGCCTTGCCGTTGTCCATGATTCTTCTCCCGGTCCTGACAACATTAGTTACAGTATGATCAAAAACTTACCAATAGAGTCGAAAAAAAGCTTATTATATCTTTATAACCGTATCTGGCAAGAACAATATTTTCCTACTTTTTGGCAACAAGCTATAATAATTCCTTTACTAAAACCAGGCAAAGATCCAACAAATCCATCAAATTATCGACCCATAGCTTTGACCTGTTGTCTTTGTAAATTGCTAGAAAAAATGATAAATCGAAGGCTAATGTTTTTATCTGGAGACAAATAAACTTACTTCACCCGTCGCAAAGTGGATTTCGAAGAGGACAGAGCACTCTTGATAATCTTCTTGCTCTCGAATCCGACATTCGCCTAGCAATTTTACAAAGAAAACACTTAGTTGCCATTTTTTCGACATCGAAAAGGCATACGACCGAACTTGGAGATATGGAATTTTAAAAGATTTATATGATCTGGGACTAAGAGAAAATCTTCCTGTTTTTATTAGAAATTTTTTAAAACTTAGAAAATTCCGTGTTAAGGTGGAATCTGAAATTTCAGATTCTTTTGTATAAGAGGAAGGTGTTCCCCAAGGCAGCGTTTTAAGCGTCACTCTTTTTATTTTAAAAATAAATAACATTTTAAAACTACTTCCAATTTCTGTGAAGGGTTTTTTATATGTTGACAACCTGTATATCTCTTGTACAGGGATGCATATGAATTTTATATAAAGACAATTGCAGATCGCAATCAATAATATTACCCAATGGACGAACACTAATGGTTTTACCATCTCAACATTGAAAACGGCTGGTGTGCACTTCTGTCGGAAACGTAACCTTCATTTTGATCCTGATCTGAAACTGTATGATCAGTCAGTACCGTTTTTAAATGAAATTCGATTTCTGGGCATTATCTTTGATAAAAAAAACTCACATTTCAGTCTCATATAAAATTTTTACGTAAAAAATGTGAAAAGTCTTTAAATATTTTAAAAGTCTTATCAACTACAGCATAGGGAGCCGACAGAAATTCTATGATTAAAATATACAAGGCCGTTGTACTTTCCAAGCTGGATTATGGTTCCTCAATATACGGTTCTGCTAGAAAAAGCATTTTGCAAAAACTGGACCCTATTCACCACATAGCTCTCCGTCTTTGTTCAGGTGCTTTCAGGACATCCCCTGTTAAAAGTTTGTATGTTGAAACCTATGAACTATCCCTTGAATTAAGAAGACAATTTTCATCTCTTCATTATTATTTTAAAATTCAATCGAACATTAATCATCCATTTCATGATTTTAAACTTCGCCCTTTTTTAGGTCGCTTGCAAAACGCTCGAAAATCATTCATCCCTGTCTTTTTTACGAGAGTTCATAATATTCTTTTAGACTTTAATCTACTGTATCTGCATGCAGCCCCTCAGCCGGAAAATTCTTTTCCACCTTGGAAAATCCCTCCAGTACAATATTTAAATTCTTTTGAAACTTTTATCAAGTCTGACACAGCAAATATCATTTTTCAAAAAACTTTCCTAGAACACAGAGAAAAATATCAACATTTTATTCCAGTTTTTACAGACGGGTCAAAATCGGCTGCTCATGTCTCTTTTGCTGTTGTTTTCCCTCATATAGTTTCTTCGTTTAAACTTCACCCCTCCTGTTCAGTTTTTACTGCAGAAATAAGTGCTCTTTTATATGCTTTAGAAGAAATTTCTAATGGCCGGGATAAAAACTTTATCATCTATACGGACTCCCTCAGTGTTTTAAATTCTCTAAAATCATGTAATCCTCATCCTTTGGTTTAAAAAATTATAGATATTTTAGATAAACTAACTTCTCGTAGTTACACTATTTTATTCTGTTGGGTACCATCCCATGTTGGAATTATGGGCAATGAAGAGGCAGATAAGGTAGCCAAATTGGCGACTACTTCAATGACTACTAATATTCCTGTGAACGACATAAAGAAACACATTAAAAAGCTTCTATATTCTAATTGGCAAAGACAGTGGGACATGGAGACAAACAACAAACTTCATATTATCAAACCCCATGTGCAACCTTGGCCCTCATTAGCGAACAGAAAAGCGGATACTGTTTTAACACGATTACGAATTGGACACACTCGATTCACCCATATTCATTTGTTGTTAGGTGAACAGCCACCACTGTGTTCGAGATGCCATTGTCAAATGTCTGTTCAACATATTTTATCAGAATGTCCAAATTTCAATGTTCAGCGTTTACAGTTTTTTCAAAAGTCTTGCCCTTCATTATCTTCCTTGCTTGATAAGACACCTCATGACCAAATTTTTGCTTTTTTAAAGTGCATAAAGTTTTATCCATTGATTAAAATCCTGTTTACTTTTTAGCTTCTCATATTCCCTTCGATTACTGTTTTAAATGATATAATCTTACCCATTGTTTGGCCCAGCATGGTCAACATCATGGCTCTTGCGCCATAAAACCTCAAACAAACTCAAACAAAACAAACGCATCCGATTGCGATTAGAATCCTATTTACTTGGCGTCTCCTACCAAAATGAAGGTTTTCATATCCTTTTTAGTTGGATCCCGAGTCACGTAGGCATTTCTGGGAATGAAGAAGCCGATTCAGCGGCAAAATCTGCAGACTCTTTTTTGTCCCATAAACTTCCATATTGCGACATTAAGAGATTTTTTATTAAACATATTTGTTCAACATGGCAATTAACATGGGATTTAAAGATCGAAAATAAACTTCATTCCGTCAAGCCTACAGTTGGTTTATGGCCTGTTCCCCCTATACGAGAGGTTGATGTGAAATTGACTCGCCTCCGTATAGGACACACCCGTTTTACTCATCGTCATCTCATCTTGGGTGATAGGGTGCCAATTTGCCCCACTTGTCATATTGCTTTTAGTGTGAAACATATTTTAATTGAATGTCCTGATTTTAATACTCATCGTATTCGTTTTTTTTCATTCAACTTCATTGACACTTAAGGACTTGGTGGATGAAAAATACCACCCAAATATCTTTAAATTTTTAAAAGCTATTAAATTTTATACTTATATTTAGTGTAATTAATACCTATTTTATCTCAATCATCGTGCCCACCGTGATCAACAATGATTTGATACCATATCTTTCGAATTTTAATTGATGTTTTTTGTTTTGTTTTTTTAAACTCTGAAATTTTTTGATGCATTGTCACATTTCATAAATTTTAAGTTCTGAGTTTATATTATGTTTATTATCTGAACTTGTATTTTACCTCTGATTTTATATTTTACCATTTGCATGGCGCAGCTTAGTCAAATGTGGCTCTTGCGCCAAAAAACCTCACAAATCAATCAATCAATCAATTAATACTCATCGTCATAATTTTTTCAACTCGTCTTCTCTTAACTTACAAGACCTAGTGGGTGAAAAATACCACCCAAATATTTTTAAATTTTTAAGAGCTATTGGTTTCATCAACTATATATAACATCTATTTCATCTGTTTGTTCTTCCTTTTATGTTGAATATTTTTTTATATATGATTATCTTTACATTTACGTTAATCATTGTCCTACATTAAGATAGTTTTTTTAATATTTGTATCGACGCATTTTATGTGGTTTTCATTGCTTTCACTTGTTTTTAAGATTTGTTGTTTTAAATGTCTGATCTGATTTCACCGTATGCTTGGCGCAGTATAGCCAAATATGGCTCTTGCGCCAATAAACCATACACAACAACAACAACAACATCTTTTTGGCAGTATCGTATCAAAGGAATGATTTCTTATTTTCTTTCCTGATTCCTTTCTTCTCAATTAAAAACTCCTTTAATCGTGTGTTCAATTTTTATTGACTTTAATAATGTAAGATTTTTTGAACTCGGATAAAATATTTGATATTAATACTTGAATAATTCTTTAACAAAATAAGAAAATTAGGAATTTTTTGGCTTTTTTTTTCAGTTAGTATCATGATAAATAGGTCTTTAAAGAAGGTAAAAACTTTTTTAGGAATGGTTTTCTTTTTGCAATTCAGTAAGTACTTTTCAGTTTTTAAAATTAAAAATAAATAAACAACTCATATACCTAAAAAAAACAGTTAGAATAACTCCAGCATGAAACAAAAACACAGTTTTATTAACAATTAAATTATTGTACAAATTTCTAAAGAAAAAAATAACAAATAATAGTTTTAAAAGTCTCTTTTTCTCACATTTACTGTAGAAATTTCTGAAAATTTCTTTTCTCTACCAATTTGTATTTAAAAAAATTACCTCGGCTAATTTTTTTGTGTCCCAGACGATATCAGCCAATTTTCAAATGATTTGCAAAATTCTTTAAGGAAGGAATATTTAATTTGTTATTTTATAATTAAAACTGTTTCAAGAACTGGTATGAGAGAGATTGAGTTTTGAAAAATAATTAATACTATTTTAAACACAGTTATCTGAAACAATAAGCATTTTAATCTATTAATTTTTTTTTAAATTTAATATTTTTACATACTTTACGATATTTGTAAATTATGTATTGGGCCTAAAAGTTGATCGAATTTCGGAATAGAAATACTTTTATTTTCTATCAAATTTGATTTCCATTCAATAATCTGTCCCGAGTTATCTATTTCCAGAAACTTCAATATCGTCCTCGCCCTCAGAATCATTTTCTAACAAAGTAGAAATATTTTCTTCTTGAAAAGAGTTTGAAGTGTCAAATCCAGCATCTTCCTCATCACTTATATCAAATGAGATTAATCTGAATCTTCACAGAGTATTTTATTAATTTCTTTTTGAGTTAAAACTTTCCGATAACCCGGCATTTTAGCAAGAGATTTTAGTAGCTGCAGAAAGCGTACTGTAAATTAAACATCTACCCTCAAGCACTTTCTGGAGACACCAATCAACAGTGACAGCGGGAACGGAAGCAACCACTGTTAAAATGACAAAATCGCCCCGCACCGTTTTACGACCTTGCTGAGAAAAGGGGAAGGAAATAAACAGGTGGCATTTCCGTCCCTTGGCATTTGTCTTATCTGTAGGAAGTTCACGCATGAAATTAGCAAGTTCCACACTGTTGTTCGCGAATGGAAATAGCCAGGTACACACAGTCGTTCGCGAACGGAATTAGCCAGGTCCACACAGCTAATAAACGGGAATAGCCGGGTCCACACAGTCGCTCGAGAACGAACGACTTATTCAGAAGACAGCGACCTGATTCAGTTCGTTCTCTTAGAGGCCCCGTTCGTTCGCGAACGATCCACCTCTAATACCAATGCCCATTGGTTGGTGATCTTTCTTAGATCATTAATTGAACGATCCGTTGTTTACCAACCGGTTTGGTGAATATGGCCCTATGGTATTTACCTTCTGATTATGGAATTACTTACTTAAATAATTACCAAAACACTTCAAACATCACGTGACTGCAATGGGACAATAGCAAATAGTTGTACCCACAGAGAATGATCTTTCTCTGTGGTTGTCCCTATAAGGCAACCATTTGCCATTGTCCCGTTGGGGTCACATGATGTTCCAGAGTGAAGCGCCATCTTCCGTTGAGCACAATAGTTGGCCTCATGTGCACGCTGCGTAGTAAGCAAACTTTTAGCGATCAAATATTGATTCAAATTGAGACATTAAAAATTATCTGGAAATAAACATAATTCTGATTTTTAGTTCCGTATTAGTAGTAATTAGCAAAAAACAGGTAAATATTTTTATTTTATTTTCTTTATTTAGTGTTAGTTTCTTTCGAGTATCCGATTTGTTTGGGATAGTCGAATATTTTGTTTCATCGCATTGAATTTATCGTCCTGATTCTAATGTATAAATCGTAGCAAAGTAAGAGTTTAACAACAGTAGTTGTACATCGACAGATAAACATGTAAACATCATGTCATCATCTGTAAGATATTTTGCTAAGTCTGAGGTCCGATTTCTCGCCAACATAACAAAATCGTGCCAAACATCCAAAAGCATGACAAAAATCTACCATTCGTATAACAAGGGGGGGGGGGGGGAAGGGCCTGTAAGATT
Organism: Argiope aurantia; assembly: GCA_026543865.1. Classification (NCBI taxonomy): domain Eukaryota; kingdom Metazoa; phylum Arthropoda; class Arachnida; order Araneae; family Araneidae; genus Argiope; species Argiope aurantia. The sequence goes on from JAPMOR010001428.1 coordinate 71,285, forward strand.
GCTATAAAAATTGGCAAGAAATCGCTTCAAAATAATTCGATGCCTTCTGGGCAATAATTTTAAACTTAGCCATTGGTTTTTTTTTTATATCTCTTAAATGTACTAACAAAGCTTGACAGATAATTACTTAACCCTCCATTAGGCAAGTTTATTAATTATTTTTTGGTGCTGTTATTTTATGTCTCATAAGAGGCTCAGTGATCTCTCGGATTGCATTCTAGTTTATTTTTTACCCCACAAGTCTTTATCTTGGAAAAAAAAAAAAAAGGGTATATTTATTTTTGTTTTTATTGTTTATATTATAGCCATCAAGCAAAAAACAGAAATCAATGGATAAATAATGAGAAATAAGAGAATTAAAGTAACTGTAATTATTATGTTATTAAAATTTCAGATTCATCACTGATTGTTAAAATAATTACAAATTAATAGTTATTGAATTAAGTACTTATAAGTTTATACATAGGTTTTTAAATAAAGAATAAAATTAAATGTGTGGAAAACTGGAATCAATTTAAAAAAATTTCTCAATGCCATTGTTTTCATAATCAATTGCATTCTGACAAAAAATTTTGCATTTTTTTATCATTAGTTTCTAAACCTAAAGTAAGCACCATAGAAGTAGCGTGTAAGTTCCATTAATCTTTTTGTCTTCTTATTTTGTTATGCATAGATTATATCCTTATTAAGACTAAGATAATTACTTTCAAGTAATGGCCTCTCCAAAAGATGGAAAATAACAAGCTAGTATGCTGGTTTATGTCAATATTCAGTTTACAAAGAATAACCAACTTGTAAAGAAAAGTTTGGTTTTTCATTGCCAGTAAATGTAATTTTGCTAACTATATTAGTGTTGTCAAGCACTACATTAAAAAAAATCATTATTATGGCTTGAACTATACTGTTGGAGGAACAAATTTGGTTGATACAATTGATTCCTTCATTGGTTGTATTCCAAAATTATTTTATTACTTTTTTTTGTAGTATTTTATACCAACTATTTAATACATTACTATCATTGATATCATTCACCACAATTTTAGACACATTTCTCATATCTAAAGAATGTAAATGTACTCCCAGGTTAAATAAAATTTTTACGACGGTGTTTACAATATAAAATATATAATGAAAAAAGTATGAAGAACGTAAAAATAATTGTTGCTTTTAGATAGGATAGATTAGCACTCCTCATGTAATCTCATTGAAATTAAAGCATAAATGAAATTACAAAATTTTGAATAGATGCAGAATTCATATCAAATCTCATATGATCACTATCATAAGTCAACCACACTTACATTCACTCATATATGATTCCTAATTCCTGTATGCATTGTACTTTTTAAAACTGCTAATATATTTAATATCAATAGTGTCAGAATAATATAATTGGATATAGGTGATATGTTCTTACAATGGCATTGCACATTAATTACATTTGATGCTTACTGCAATCAGTGATTAATCACCAAAGATGTCATGTTAGTCTGCTGACTTTGTTTGCCATGCGGTTAATACACAAGTACCCTTACAAGTATTAATTATTGGAAAATTTCATTATTAATGATAATTATTTTCAAGTTCATAAATTTTTTTAATATATTTAAAATGCCATATTCAAATTGAACATTTTAGATGAATCTTCTTTAATAGATTAAAGTCAGATTATGCATGATAACACGTATCGGTCACGTAATAAATTTTTTAAAAATTATTTGGCTTAATTTCTTGATTTATTTTTGATATTAATTATTTTTCTTTCAAAAAGACCTTTTAGTTGCATATTTACTAATATTTAATCTCAAATTTTCAATTTTTTTTATAATCAAACCATTTTTTTTAAATTAATGTTGCTTCTTTACGTTCTTATAAGTTTTTTAAAGAAAGGGACTATTATCTGCTATTGTTTTGTTCTCTATGATTAATGAGAGAGAGAGAGAGAGAAATAATAAATTGGCACAATGTATATTCAGAATTATTGGTCACAAAAATTCCAAACATTCTGAAAACCATAGAAGGTCCTTTATAGACAAATGTGTTCTCTTTCGTAATTTGCTTATAACTCCTTTTCTTTTCTTCTTTTCCAGTCTCTTGTTTTAAAAAAAAAAATGTATATATTTCAATATTGGCAAATATTGTATGATAACTAATCTATAAATTGATCATACTTTTTCAATCAATGTTCATATTGGTTTTATGTAAAAACATTTATAACTATTTAATATCCAATTATATCATTGAATTACTCTCATTTACATTATCATGTCTAAAAAAATTATTTACATGTAAATTTAAATATATATATATATATACAAAATGTGATATTAATTTTTTTTATTTGAATAAATACTGATTATTTTCAATACAAAGAAAAAAATTATGGATAAATTAAGTAAAATTGTATGTTTTTTTCCATTTATTTTTCGTGAAGTCAAAAGGACAAGAAAAAAACCCAAAATATAATTAACATTAAAAAATTTCTGAAATCCCCCTTTATATTTAAAATGCTGGGAAAATTGAATTTTTATTTATTTTTACTTTATAACAAAAGCTGAAGAAAAAAGTTGGAATGATTATTACAGTCAATAAAAGATATTAAAGGTATGTGCATCAAACTGCAAAATATGATGTTGAACTTTAAAGCTATCTAAATTTTATAAATTTAAAAATTGTTCTTAATATTTTTACTTAGTATCTGCTTCCAATTTAAAAGTTCTTCCCCCCCCCTCTCTACAAATGATTTGTATTCATTTGAACATTAGCAGTATGAAGTCAACTCACACATTTATGAAATTTGTATGGAGCTTGTATTTATATTGCTAATATTTTGGGTAGTTTTCATGGTTCTGTGCTACTGCCGTGACTTGGTGGGAGAACATCCCCATCGAAATATTTTTACTTTCTTGAAAGAAATTTGTATTTTCCATTTTATTTAACTAGAAATAATTTTACCTCCACATTTATAGGTTTTTGCAAATTTTACTTTAACTTTGAACTTCACTGTATTCACTGTATGTATTTCAACCATATGTTTGGTGCAGCATAGCCAGATATGGCTCTTGTGCCACAAAATCCGAAATAACTAACTAACTGTTCTACTGCCATTTAAGCCTTTAAAATGTAATTTTGCAGGCAATTCTTGCAAATTAGAAGCTTTTTACAAGGTGCATAGTGTCATGAAAAGGGCTTAAATTTATAAACTATTTTTAAGCACCTTAATATTGGGGGGGGGGGGCAGAAGTCCTTAAAAGTGCTTAATTTTTTGGTAAAGTGTAAAGAATTTTTGTTTTGTTTCTACAGACATTGAATAAAATAAAGGGAAAGCATAAAAGCATCTTTGTTTACGGGATGTGTCAAGAAAGAAGGCCGTCGGAAGAATTCGGAGAAGGGATCCAGGATTTTCAGCATATGTTGAGATAATGCTTACTGAACTTTTTTCCCACTCCCTCTTTCTTCAGCAGTAGGTACTTGGATTTGATGGTTTTTAAAAGTAAATTTGTCACGTTTGAAAACCGGTTTTTAAATTAAGAGAATCGGTTTTCCGTAACCCTTGAATGTTCTCTTTTTTTTTGAAGAAAAAAAAGAAGAAAAAAAATTTAAGAAAAAAAGTTGAATTTTATTGGTTGGGACCCATTTGTCTAGCAACTGAATGCTTAGGGTGAGGAGATGCCAATTTATTAAGTAAAGACATGTTTGAATTTCTGTTAAATGAACTAGAAAAATTTTAATCACTGAAATAAGTTTGAAATTATTGTATGCTTTAGAAAAACGAATTCAAGAAAGAAGACAAGTAGAATTAGCAACTCTTTTGCTGCATTTGAGAAATCCACAAAACATTCCTAGTTCAGAGAAGAAATCTAGTGTACTTTCTTTAGTTTCAAAAACTGAAATTATTAAGTTACTGGAAAGATATTGTCTAGTTTATTTCCAAATTCTTATGTGGAAAACGATTTTGATGAAGAACAAAACATTTGATGAAGAAGAATAAACTACTTATCAGAGTAATGCTTTTTTTAAAAGAAGCCATGTAAGAATAGATTCATAAGTTTCTTGAAGACCCTGAAGAAGAACTTACACATCCAAAGACACTGAAAGCTAATTTTTCATTATTTGAGGCAATGAATAAAAGAACAAAAGATTTGTTATTTGATGCTATGAAAACTATAAAACCAAGTTCAGTAGCTAGTGAACGAGTGTTTTCAATTTCAGGTAATATTGTGTCCAAAATAAGAACAAGATTTATCCACCGTTCAAAGGATATTTTATGTTTTTTAAAGCCATATTGTCTTAGAAGAAATTAAAGTTAGTGAAAATAATATAAATATTATTTGAAATTTTCGTTTCAATTTTCGTTATCTTGCGTAAGTAATACGTATGTCTCATCCTTAATTTTTTTAATATTTTGACTTTGATATTGATTTTATTTTTTGATATTTTATATAAATTAAATTAAATATTTTCCCCCTATTCTGTTTTTTTTTTTAACAAAAATTTGAAAACTGATTAAAACTGGAAATATTGAATTTGAAAACTGGTTTTTCAAAAAGTCGGTTTTTGTATAAACCCTATTAAGTATCAACAGTGGGTAGGTATATTGAACTTGTTCTTTTAATGAGGTGAAATAGGGACGAAATATACAAGCTTGTTGCAACTTAAGAGGCGCATAAACTTAGGATTATCTTTAGGGTTCTAGATTCGAAAGACTTTATTTTAATGCCTGTAAACCTTTTGTTTAATCTTTTATGGATTCTTAAAGAATATGCAGATTGGCTCCAATTGATGAAAAAGGAGAATAAAGATGCATTTGGTACCCAAAAGAAATGGATGCATGTGGGAGAAAATGTTTTAAAGACACTAATGGAATATACATATGATATTTAGCTGCTATTATTCTCATTAACATGGTGCCTCTTCAGCACATTACACATTCGAACATATTTCTTGTTAATATGCTGTTTTGAAATGACCTATGAAAGAGATTTTACTGTAAGATGTTGAATTGATATTTATTGCCATATGTAATTATGTTAGCCGATTGCATAATATCCAGTGTGCAGAAATTTGAATTGGACACCCTAAGTTTCCACTATTAGGGATTTTTTTCAAAGTGTACTTTTTTAATGTAACCATTAATCATTCCTTTAAAAATTATCATTTATTGCACCAATATTGCTAAATGTTAGTTTTATTTTTTAAAAATTCTGTTATGCCTGTTAATTAAAATTTAAAAGCAATAAAAAAAGTTTTAAGAAACCCTTATTTTTCAGATTTTATTGATTTACTTTTTTTCTTTTTGTAACTTTTACCAAATGCAGTTGGTTTCCTAATGAAATCCCTCTCTATAATTAATGCCTTAAGTGTCTGACAATGTTGTACACACCCTAAACCACAGAAATTAAGAGCTTGAAATGCAGCGGGAAATTAATTCTAGGTTATTAGAAAGTCGCTGATTTTGCAAAATTTTGATTAAAAAATTAACAATTTTAACATGTTTCCACCACAATAAAATATTATCATCCCAAAATTGTTTTTACTTTTTAAAAAGATTTAACAAAAAGCTTTCCAATAATATCACTTTTGTTTGAATGAAGGTTTTTAGTTTTAGACTTAATAATTTTTTAATTAGTTTTAAACACTATTTATAGCAGTGATTATTTTATTATAATGAAAATCAAAATAATATATTTCCTGCATTTTGAATCTTGGAATTATGAAATCTTTTGAAAGTCCTTTACACTAGCAGCATTGTGATATAAAAATAAGGTTAAAGTGATTTGTATTGACCACAATCCTTCAAGGCCTTGAGTACATCCCGAAACCCAACTGTGACTTTTGTTGCCATTTGTTACTTCATATTTATTTTAGTAGAGTAAGCATAATCTAAAAGTCTTTTTGCATAAACTGTGGATTTGCAAAAAAGAAATATATTTATTTTAACAGCTCCACTTACAATAAATTCAAACATGCAACATTTTTTACAAATACACCTGCATTTTTTATTAAAAAAATTTGGCTTGAAATATTTTTATTTTACTTTCTGTGAATAACATGTGTGCTACTATATCTTTTCCTTTTAGAATAAAAGAAAAAAAAGTTCTTAGGCATAGAAATTTCTGACATGGAAGGTGAAATTAAAGACCTGTAATAAAAAAAAAAACCCAAAGAAATAAAGGATTCTTTTTTTATTCTTTACAAAATGCAACAACACTTAACAGAAACAAACTTTTACGAGAGATAGAATCTGAAATTAAATTTTAAAAAGCTGTAAAATTAAAATCAGCTATAATAATAGTGTTTCACAAACTGCTTTGATTTTTTATACTTGTTATTTCCATTCTCATAAATACTTATATATTCTAGTTTCGATAAAAATAAAAACAAAATAAAAACTTTGTGTTAGTTCTGTTCAGTAAAATTATCAATACCAGACAATGCTGTCAAATTTTTATTATTTTAATTTTAAAATTTGAGTTATGGATTTTAAAATTGAAAAAAAAAAAGTAGGCAGTTACTTTTTATGTGTAATTTTTTTTATTTGTATCCATAAGGACAAAAAAATTATTAATATGTAAAAGTTATATATATTAAATTCTGTACTTAAAATTGTAGTGATAAAAATCTGTTGATAAATTAACTTATTTATTAAATGATTGATTATAGTTGTTTCATGCAGTTAACATTGATGTTTGTTTTAGGGGATGATAGAAATCCCCTTCCCTAATATCTTGTGCAAATAATTTTTTTACTCATTTTTTTCTTCCAAGTTATGTCAGTTTACCAATTTTTTAAATCTCCTATTTTGTAACATATATTGATTCATAAATTCAGTATGAATTATTACTTAAATGTAATGCTTCCAATCTAAATAAATGACGAGGCTCGATTCAACCTCTAAACAATGTTATAATCATTTTTTGAACTGGTCCGATTATAATATTTCAATTAAAATATGAAAAGATGTTTCATGTCGAAGATTAAAAATTAAAAAAATAAGTTATAAAGATTTAAATAAATATTTTTCTATAAAAACCAATTTATCATAAAACAGGAAGAAAAATCCTATGCTTAGTAATATTACATAGGTTTATGTATTCTCAACTATGCAAATGTGTTTAATTTTTCTCATTAATGTGCTTAAAAAGTCCTTAAAGATGCTTAACTTTTGCATCATTTTCTCACTACACACCCTGGCTATTGTTAATAAAGAATGTTGAAATTTAATGCTGTAAGATCATGTCATTTGTAGTGGATATTTCTCTTGTTTAGAGCCTGCATTAGCATTTGGAGTGAATGGGCTTTGATAAATCTTGTAAATTGTAAAATGTTGCTTTTGTCTCAAGTCACGACAGAGATTTCTCTGTTTATGTCTTAAAGAGAAGGAGGGAAAAAAAAGAAAAAAAAATTGTACAGAATATGCAAAATAGGCTTTATGTTTTCTTTGCAAATATTTGTACACTAAAAACTTATCTTATTGTAAATAGCTGGGATTTTGGGAAATATAGATAAGTAAACAAATTTTAAGACAAATCATATGAGGAAAATAGCATTTTATTCTTACTAAAAGAAAACAAAGTTGATTTAAATAAGCTAATTATAAATCGTAATCATATTAACTATTGACTTTTAAATAAATTTGCAAAATTTTGTGGAAGACTGCCTTGTTTTTGATTTTTACCATGTAAAATTAAGGACTTAAATAAAAAGGAATGTTTATTTTTCTTAACTTGTATTTGATTACATTTTTTACCTGATATGAAATTTTAAGTCATTTCTACTTCACTCTGAATAATGTATAGTTTTGCTGCTTCTTAGTTTAAAAATGTTCCTTTTAAGAAATTTATTTATTTACATTTTTTTCTATGCACTTTATTGATGAAAATTTAACTTTGGCATCGATTTTATATATATAAGCAATATTTTTTTTCCAAATCTCACTATTACTTAATCTGATAGTTTTGAAATTTTACAAAAATCTATTAAGGGGAATTCTAATTTAAGGAGAATTTATTTGTATTTGGAAATCGTTTTACTGTAGTCATAGTGTTGATTCCTAATTGTTTTATGTTATGCATTTATTAAGATTTAATCTCAAATTTTCGTGCTTTATTATTATTATTATGGCTGTAGGGTCCCCCCCCCCATTTTCTCACAAATGGGCGAGTGGAAGATGTGATCTATAAAACGTGTGCCTAGCACTTATAATTTGACTTAAATGACATTAGAAATTGAGTTTGATGGATTTCTGTATTTTTTAGATTAGCTTATTAGTGTTTTACTTGGTTTTGTTGTTGTTATCTTTCTTCAATTTATATTTGATTTTATTGTATTTTCATTATTAGATAAATATTAATGGATAGATATGATCTTATTTCTCTAAGTAAAGTAATTTTCTTCTGCTTTGTATTGCATTATTTATTCTTACTAATATTTTATAAGAAAATCTAATAAAATTCCAAGACTCACTCAATTTTACATATTTCAATGTTTTTGGACTCTTAATTTATCATTCTTTAGATAGATAATTTTCACCTACCACAACTGTGGAATGTTTCTAATATCTGAAGCACTTTATATATAAATGGTTACATATAATGACTTTATATATAAAAAATACAATTGATTATTGAATTAATCATATTTATTTTATTTCTGATATTTATATTTGATACAATTAACTATTCTATAAAAGGAGGAGATGTATACTCCTGCTACCTCCTGGTAAGGAAAGGTACTAAGTGATTATATTGGGGTTGCTCTTGTTTATGTTTGATATAATTTATTATTGTATAATGTTCACTTCTCCCCCCTCCCCTTCTTTTGTACTAGGCCTTTGTCATAGTTGATATTCTTATAATTTTGTTTATCTCTCTGAAAGCTATAAATTACTATGTTTTCTTTTTGTATTTCTTGTATATTCCAATATATTTTTATTTTCCACAGTATATCTCTCGCTTCCCCCCCCCCCCCTCCCCCTGCCTCCTTTAAACCTATTTAAATTTTATATCGACTCTTTCATTAATACAAAACTATTGCAATTTATTTATTTTCCCAAAATTTTGGAATTGCTTAATTTATGGATACACGATTAGTACGTCATCGAACATGTGAGAACCTAGTTTTTATTGGTAATTAAGTAAAATTTTTTTGCTGAAATTGATTATAATATATTAACATGACGTACTATGAAAGATGAATTTATGACGTACTATGAAAGATTTAATTTTATGTGTATGATGACATAACTGTAGGTTATTTGCCTCAAATTCAATTGGACACAATGACTTGTATCTAAATTTAAATCCAAAAATTAGCCATAGCTATTTAAATCACAGCAACAATAGTAGAAAAGCATTGTTCGACAAATACAAACCTGTTGTGATAAAATTTATTTTGAGATTCAGATAAAGAGATAAGATGAATTGCACATTTAAATCGGATGAGTAATAAAAGAAAATAAATTATGTAGAGATGCTGAATGTTACTGAAATGCGTTTTCTTTTCCAGATGGCTTCCGAGGATCACCAGATGTTAATTAAAAACTAAATATTTTAATCGGAGGAAAGCTGGAAAATATGCACAATATAAACAAAGGAAAAGAGAATGTGATAGAAAATTATTTCTGATGTGCTTTCAAATCTTTTCTCAAGAGGGAAAATAAAATAAATTTTTGAAAATGGAGACATCTATGAAAGCAAAAGAAACACATTTGTCTAATGATCGACATATTAAAACTTTAAGCACTATTATAAATGTCGAAAATGAAATTCAAATAGATGAAAAACAGTTCGTTTGTGATACATGTGGCAAAGCATTTTCTAGAAAATGCTATTTAACTAAACATTGTAGAATTCACAAACAAAAAATATCTTATATTTGTCTTGTATGCAATAAAAAGTTTTCTCAGAAAGATTATTTGAATAATCATGCTCGTATTCATATAGATGAAAAGGCTTTTTCTTGTCCTGTATGCGGTAAAAAGACTTATCAGTACAGTACATTAAAACAGCATTATTATATTCATACAAATGAAAAGCCGTATTCTTGTGATGTATGCCATAAAAAATTTTATCGGCAGCGTAATTTAAATGAACATTATAAAATTCATTCAAATGAAAAGCCTTTTTCTTGTGATATGTGCTGTAAAGCATTCAAAACAAAAAGCTATTTAAAAGCACATATACGTACTCATACAAATGAAAAACCTTTTTCTTGTGATATGTGCTGTAAAGCGTTCAGTACAAAAAGCTATTTAAATATTCATTTACGTACTCATACAAATGAAAAACCTAATTCTTGTGATATATTCGATCGAAAATTATCTTATGAGAGGGATGCTGTCATTCATATGAAGGAAAAACCTTATTCTTGTGTTGTTTGCAGTAAAGTATTTTCTCAGGAACGCTATTTAAATGAACATCTTCGCACTCATACAAAGGAAAAACCTTTTGCTTGTGACATATGTGGCAAGGCATTTTCTATAAGATGTAATCTCAAACGCCATTGTCTTTTGCATGCTAGTAAAGAAGTATTATCAGTATGATATTCATGTCAGACTAAGTTCATTAGAAATTTCTGCTTATTAGAAGGATTGCAATATTGCTTTGCATCAGGCAAATAAAATCGATTATTTTTTTAGTTAGCGTGATATATTTTAGATTCATTAGAAGAAGCTATACGTATTTTGGCCAGATACAAAATGTTATTATAGCAGATACCTTGAGTATCTGTCTGTATAGATTTATATTGTTAATATTTTTATTAATACAATTAAAGTATTTTTAATAGCAAAAGTTTTTAAAGAACTTTTAGTTTTATTCAAAATATCATGAAAATAGGGCCTAATAAAAAATACAAGTTATAGTATGACTTTTTATTATATTCGCAATACAAGCACAGTTCACAAAATAAGTACTATTTAATGTCGTCAGCATTATAAGTTCCATAGTTACTGCAAAAAGACCAATCAAAGAGCAAATGTAATGCACATGCCCATTAGATAAATAGCAGACATGCCTATGACTAATTAGAATCTTGGGCAGTAACTGAATTTAAAGGAAATAATATTTTTATCTTTAAATAAGATGAAGTAATAATAAAGATTTGTTCCCTTGAGAACAGGAGAGGATTTGTGAAAACCTAGGGATAAGAATCTTTTATCATTTTGCTAAAAGATAGAGGTGGATCTTCAAATGGTCAGTTAATGACATTAACCTTAATGAACTGGTGAATTGGGGAAATGTTGAGTGGATCAGGACCAAAACTGTTCATTTCTGAACTGAAACATGTGTGCTGTAAATGGTTTATTGATTGAAGAACAGAGTATTAAGTTATTAAAAGGGCTCATATTCAAGCTATTCAAATCTCCTTTTAATCCAAAGCTCAATATAATAACAGAAAAATTCAACCCATCTCAAAATTGGATAAATGACTGTTGTGTACTTTGCTACCAACCTGCCAGGTTGGCTAGCTCTCGTTGTAGGGTTACATCTTTTATATAACTGCAGGTCGTGGCCTTCCAGAAGTAGAATTTGAAGACCGAAATTGATGCTTCACTGTTGGTAGTGAGGCTACTCTATGCCCCTTCTCATAGTTCAATTAGTAATAACACTGTATGCATAATTTTCTGTTAGGAACCATCATTGGCCTCTACAGTGACTTACATTAATGATAGGAAATATGATTCTTTTTACACATGAATAAATGTAAGATCTGCCCAAAAAATGTGTTTAAGATTAGAAAAAGCTTTATTGTATCTTTTAGAAGAAATCTTTATGCAAGATAAGCTTATATTTTGAGAGAAACAGAGTATTTATCATGATTGCTTAAAGTGATATTTTTTTTTTTATCAACCTCTCAGTTAGATCTAAACTAAATTCTTAATATTTTATTCTTTATCTGTGTGCATGAATATTCCAGTGCATTTGAAGTGATACAATAAAGGAAATTAACCCTTCTTATGATAATAGCATTGAAAATATTTCTCATGCCTGTCCACTTATATATGAGTATTATGACACCAGGTACAAATGATATGTGTGATTTAGAAATTGTTTTGATTTAATGAAATAAGTCAATAGATATTATGTAAATAAAGAATGCCATTTGTTAAAATATGTTGCTATAAAATAATGTCAGCAATGATAAATATCGCTTCTTTTCTCAAAAGTCATTTTCTATTAAATTATAAAATGTTGCAGGTGTTTAAAAGCAAAGTGACAAGAGATTTTGCTGTTTTTCTCATTAAAAAAAAGCTTATAAGAAAACATGCAGAGGTTGAATTTATATTTTATGTATGAATATTTGTATACAGAGAATTCATCTTGTGTGTAAATGGCTAGGATTTTTGAAATATAAATTAATAAATGGATTTTGAGACAAATCATATGTGGAAATTATTGTCTTGTACCATTTGAAATCAAACAAACTGGAATTACAGTTTAAATGAGTGTTATAAATTTGTTGACCTTGAAATGAGTTCATAAGGTTTTGATGAAGATTGTCTTTAATGTTACCATGTAAAAAAATAATAAATGGACTTTTTTAAAATGTAAAGTTTATTTTTCCGACCTTATATTTGATCTGAGTCTTTGCCTAATATGAAATTTTAATCATTTCCACTTTAATCTGAATTTACAGATAATCTATCTATAAAATTTTAGTACTTAAATATTGCATAATTTTGCTGTTATCTTAAATTTAAAAACTTTCTTGTTAAGGAATTCTGGTGTTTATATCCCCCTCTTCCACTTAATAAGTATTTAACCTGAAGGTCTTGATATATATGTACTTTTAAAATTTTATTGAAATCTATTGTTAAAAGAAGTATCTACATATGTTTGAAAATGGTTTTACTACAGATAAAGTTTTATTATATTACCTTAGGATTATCGCCATTTTTATTTTCTCACAAATGAGTAAGTGGAAGATGGAATTCACAAAATTTATGCTTATAACTTATGATGTTGATCTTAACCCTACTGTTCTGTTCGGGTCTATATGATCCAAAAAAAAAAAAAAAAAAAAAATTAATCCTTCGTAAAAATATATAGAACAGGGATATTTTCATGAAACTTCTTGACATCTTTGGTAAATAATATATATATTTACTCCTAGAGGGATTTATGTTTATTCTTATTTCGAAGGAACATTGTTCAATTTATGCCTAATGTATCGTCCCGCTCAATATGACCCAATGCAAAAAAATCATTTATTTTTAGTCATACATGTTTACTTTTGTTTGGAATAATTCAAAAGAAAAGAATAACAATAGTTTATATAACGTATGTAATAGTTTATATAACGTATTGTTTCGTTAACATATGTATTTGGTCACATGACAAGAGAGCGTATGAAGGTCCAAAAGTTGATATATTTGGCAGGGGGCCAGTCTCTGCTCTTATTACAATGTTTCTTTTTTCTGCTGTATTCAACTTTCTGATATGATACACTGTAAAAGAGTTGTGCCTGCGAATGTGAGAGAAAAAATGGCAAATCGTAGAAATTTGAGTCACGCTGATTTGGTTTGACAAATGCGTACGGGTGGTAAAAGGCCAATAAATCATGCATAACTCTTTGAAAAAAAGGGGGTAGGGAGTGATTAGTATAGGTTTGCTAAAACATATGTTATCTGTTGGCAAGAGTATTTTCCGAGAAAATGTATTGGTATTTTAACTAAATTTTGATACTTAAACACAAGGGAAAACTTTTGTCTCTATGTATATATGCTGGCTCTGTATACACCAGGCCGTCTACCTTTCAAATTTGGCAAATATATACTTTGGAGTGATGCATATATACAAAGTGATTTTTTTGCATTTTTAATTAGAATTTTAATTAATCAAAAATTAAGAAAAATATTGATTTTTTTTTTCCGTGATAACGTTCTAAAAATTTACAGTAAACATAGTTTTTACTTTCAAATCATATCAATTCTCTGCAAATTCTTTATTCATTCACAGACAAAGTATGCTAAATATAGTTCTCAAATGAAAATCAATAAACTTTAAAAGAAAATCTGAAATAGAAATTCCATTCTAAAAAATTACACCTGAACTTAACTATTACCATCACAAACGATTCCAATTGTTTTAAGATAAGTGGATCATTTAAATGTGCATTTCAACTAATTAATAGCACACAAGTCAATAAGAGAATTTTGACTTAGTTGATAAACTCGGAAATTAAATAGTTGATAAATTTCCTACTATTTGAAATTAAATCTGTTCAAAGCTTTTAATAAATCTGGTAATCAAATAAATAATTCATATACATATGAAATAAATAACTTAGCAAACATGATATAAAAATACATCTTATCTTATATTTAAAAATCTAGTATTCTCGTTTATATGAAAACTTTATCTTTTCATACGTAAATATAAACGGAAGATCTTGACTGTAAAACATACATGCTATCTAAGATCTGTATTCTTTTTACAGAATAAAAATACGCAAAGACTCATGAACCAATAAAATTAATGGATTTTTTTAAAACTTTAAGATAGTTTACGTTAGAGATAACATTATTTTTTGTATTAATATTTTTAAATGCACTCAATTGCATATTTCTTTCTCCCAAATATACGTGTGTTAAATTTAGTATCTCAGCGTGCAATAGTCGATATTTTAAATAGACTGATAGACGCATATATATACATTCACTTTTATTCTTGAAAGAAAATCTTATTTTGTTAATTAAAACTTTTAGATTAAAGTCTGAATATTCCACACTTTAATTTTTGAATAATTTTAAACGAAAAATGTGGAGATATCTGTGAAATTTAAAGTATATGCTTCCGTGTTAAAAGTCAATTTTTTCCATCCCCCCCCCCTCCTTTGTGTGCGTGCGTCTTTTATTAGGTATTTTAGTTCCTAAAATAAGGACAAATTCATAAAATAAAATAATTTTATGAATTAAAAATAAAATTCGGGATATTTTAATGAATCATTACAACTGAAAATGCAATAATAATACGTAAGAAACAACTATTTTTGAAACTTATCCCGCATTTATTTGATTTTTATAATTTCACAATGTATTGAATATTATTTAAAAATATTCTCAGTGTGATTTCTTTTATCTTTTGTGACATTGTTACAAATTTAGATAATTTTGAAACGCTGTATTCTCTTATTTTTCCATTGATGATGTAAATTTTGAAAGTAGAATGCATAAGAAGCTTATAAAGAATACTTATGATAAACATTAATCGCAAGATTCATATGCAGGTAAGTTGACATAATATTCTAGTTGGAGGAAGAAGTATTTAAATATGACGAGTCTGATTAAATAATAAATCTTAACAAAGAGTGATTAGTTAAAAAAAGCAACAAAGAAAAATACCCTCAGCTCTTGATAATTTTTAGTAGTTGTAGAAAAGTATTTAGTTTTATACTTTAATTTAATGACAGACGGCCCTGCAGTCAAATTTACTCAAGTCATAATCAAGTATTGATTAAATTAATTTTGGTACTTTATTCTAGTAATATTCCTAATTACCATTTACAAGTTATTCGTTATGCTATCTTTTAATTCTAAAAAATTTGAAGCTTTACAATTTTAAAAAATATATTCCCTCCTTTCACAATATTGTTTTGAGTGTTATAGAAAGTTGTCTTTTGTTTTCGAAATTTTGCTTTAAATTAATTTTACGTTTTGACCGTGCACTTTTTTTATTTGTACAATATTGAAATGGACTTTTTAGAAAGGGACTTGCGACTTCAGTTTTCAAAATTTACTACTTAAAATTATTGAATAAAAATTAAATTAAAATCAATAAAAAAAAGGGGAGAGGAAAAGGGGCTTTGAGCTTTTCTTACTACTTACGGCGTTTCAAGAATTGCTTTTGCAACTTTTCCCCCCTTACAAATAATTCCAATACCACTAACCTCATTTAATTGTACTTTAAACATAAGAAACAACTTTTTTTAAGTGCCTATATTTAAATAACATATATTTTAATGTTTGAAATTATTGAATTAAATAAACGAATCAAAAAGAAATAAAGCAAGAACTAATGAAACGCAAACTCATTCGTTTAATGCAAAACGTTATATTTATGTAAAGTAATGCATTTATATCTAAAATCTGGAAGAAATGATTATTTTTTCGAAGTGGATACACTATTTATATGAGAAGAAATGTCATTCCTCAATGATTTTTTTCAAACACTTTTGAATAAATACATTGAAAAGCAATCCATCTTTCATAAAAAGCAAAGTAGAAATTGTTCATATAGTATTAAAACGCATGAAATTGTATTAATGAGCGTATCGTTAAGTATTCGAAATTGTGTCAAACATCAGCTAACTCTTGCCAAATATGATACTTATAGATAACGTTTAAAATGTTGTAACCTCTTCTAGAACTAACCCTTATCAGTAACACAACAGCATTGTAAACCAGACTATTGATTGACAGTTTTATGAGTGGTACGAGAAGTGTACTGTACGCAAAAGTCATACAACCCGCTGATATAGCTAAACTAATAGAAGCTTCTGACAGCGCAGAAATATCGGAGTATGAAAATCATACAAGTGATGAAATTGAGAGTGAAAGTTCTGACAACGATTTTGATACCGCTGTTCAACAAATGAACTGTAAAGGGAATATTTAGTCCAAGAATCGTGAAATAAAGTGGAAGTTGGATCTGATGCCACTTTCTTCTCAATCAACTGCTGCTAATATTATAAAAACTACTCCAGGGGTTACAAGATATTCAGTGGCAAGGAAATCAGACTTAAAAAGTGCATTTGAGGTAGTATTCAATTCTACAATTGAAAACGATATCATAAATATGACTAATATTGAAGGAGAAAGGGAAAAAAGTGGGAAAATATTGAAAGTAAAACTTTTTAAGCATATATTGGATTATTATTGTTAGCTGGTGTTTATAAATCATATGGGGAATCAACAAAAAGCTTATGGGATAAAGAAACTGGCAGAAATATATTTCGTGCAACAATGTCGCTCGAAACATTTTGCACCATATCGAGAGTTATTCGGTTTGATAATAAATCCACTCGTCAAGAAAAAAGAAATTTGAATAAATTAACTGCAGTGCGAGATAACTGGGAAAAGTGGATAGAAATTTTACCAAAATTATACAATCGGAATGAAAATATTACTGTAGATGAACAATTAGTAGTATTTCGTGGCCGATGTCCTTTCAAACAGTATATACCATGTGAGCCATCAAAATATGGATTTTATGTGACAGCAAAACTTTGTATGTACTGAAAACACAAATTTACACTGGAAAAGAACAAGGGTCAAAGCCAGAGAAAAATCAGGTAGAGTAGTATGTGTGTGTGCTTACCTATGGGTATTCGGGGCACAATATTGCATGTGATAATGTTTTTACATCTTACAACTTAGGACAACTTCTTCTAAAACGAAAAATGATTATGCTTGGCACCATTAGAAAAAATAAATCTGAACTTCCTGAACAAATGCCAAACAAAGAAGTTCTCAGCTCTTTATTTTATTTTACAAAAGACACAACAGTTGTAAACTACATCTCTAAAAAGAACAAGAATTTTATTCTTATGAGCACTTTGCATCATGACAAAGAAATTAGCAGACTTGACAAAAAACCATTAATGATCTTAGATTATAATTCAGCAAAGGGAGCTGTGGATACTTTTGATCAACTTTTAAACACATACACTTGTAAAAGAAAAACAAATCGCTGGCCCATGATAGTATTCTATAACATACTTGAAATTTCTGCGTAGGATGCATTTGTTCTATGGACTTCAATACATAGTGAATGGAACGAAAACGAATTGGCTAAACAAAGGCTATTTTTGGAAGAATTGGGAAAATCACTCATTCTTCCATACATTGAAGCAAGGCTACACCTACCAAGAAGTGAGGACTCAATTAAAATAGTGAAACGAATACAGAGATAAAGGAAAAACGTACCATCGGGATTTCCAGAGAATACTTCATTGTGTGTCAAACGTGCAAGGTACAAGTTCTGTTCATCAAGAAATTTCAACAAAACAACTATGCTATGCTACAATTGGAAGAATCACATTTGCAAATCTTATGCAAAATATTATTGTTCAAGTTGTAAATAAATGTGAGTTTCAATTTCGAATATTTTTCTGTTATTTTTATAGATGCTTTATATTATTGTAATTTTCAATTTCGAATATTTTTCTGTTATTTTTATAGATGCTTTATATTATTGTGTTTCAATTTCAAATATATTTTTTTGTAATTTTTATAGCTGCTTTATATTATCAGATCTATTTTTAAACTTATATTACTATTGTTTAAACCATTTCTTAAATGACACCTGTTAATTATTGCAAGAAAGGTTAGTTTTCCGAGTCGGGTCATATTGACCCTAACGCTACATACGTGAAGTAAATACGAACAGAACAGCAGGGTTAAATCCTACTGGCCATTGAGATTGTTGTGTTTTCAAGAATAATTAATTTACTACTTTACTTTCTTTGTTACTGGTCCCCCCCCCCTCTGTTTCTTAGTCTCTCTTTAATTTGGAATTTTATTACATTTTCGTTAAGATAATATTTAAAATCTTGTTTGTTCGGAAAGGAATTTTTTTCCTATCTTGTATTCAATTTATTTTCTTATTAATATCTCATATGGGAAACTAATAAAATTCCAGACATCATGCACTTTCGCGGATTTTGTCGTTTTCAATATCAAATTTAATCATATTTTAGATAATATTTTTTTCTTTTTGTTTAAGAATGCTGCAATATTTTTAATATTTAATGCACTCTTTATATAAATCTTTTCGTTTTATTGTTCAATTAAGTGAACTTATTTTTTTCTTCTAAGTATTTATGGTCGGCACAGTTCATTATTTTTAGTTCACTCACCCCACCCCCAAGCCTGTGTCCTCTCCTCAATTCTTATGATTATTTTTTTTCTCTATAAAAGACTATAAATTAGTGTATTTACTTTTTGTTGTTTCTTTATATTACAATAGTTGTTGTTTTTTTCGCATTATATAGAATTTTCGCAAACTAATTTTTTTTTATTAATTTTGTTTTTTGCTTTTATTAACATGAAACTTCTGCTTTTTATTTGTTTGCAAAATGTTGTTATTCCTTAATTCATGAACACAAGGATAATTCGTCATTGGACATTAGAGTTTGTTGGTTTTGGGGTGAAAAGGTTTGTCCTGAAATTTATTTCAATATATTTACAAAATGCTGACAATAAAAGAAAAATTTGATTTTATGATGAATTTAATCTGGCAATTATAGGTTATTTATCTGAAATGATTTTTCTCATTTGCATATTTAAGGCTGAAGAATCTCTCTATAGAAATAATGAAGATGTGTTTGCGGCAGTTTTTGAGTATTTATGAATTAGAATTTTAGTTCAATTTTTATAATGTTCCATATCCATTTGAAAATTGTTATTTGTTGGACTACTGTCACCAAATTTATTTTCATTAAGGAAAAAAAATCGCTAGTTCTTATACTTCAAATTTTTAAAGAATTAAAAAGAGTTTTTCAAAATGTTTTATTGTTCCGGATTTAGACTATCATTTTATAATGATTTTGGCTTTTTTTTTCTATTTATAATTCTTTATCGAATTATTTTTTCAATGAAATCTTTCTTTACATATAAAAATTTGTCCTGATTGGCAGAGCAACGCCCAGCACAAATCATTGAAGTTAGGAGCACGAAATTTGGGAAGTTGCTTCTTGGGTATTAGATGCCCACTAAGAATGGATATTTCAAAATTTTAATTTGAAATTTGATTGAAAAATGAAAACAGAATTTTACCGTGTTTTCGCCGTAACTTCAAAGCATATCACCATACAAAAATTATTTTTACACCATTACTAAAGATTAAAAAAAAAAATTCATCATGATACCAATTTTATTTAAATGAAGGCATTTTTTAATTAATAACTTTTATTAGTTTTTGAAAAATTAGTTTGGATTTAATTTATAGTAATAATTTTTATAATGAAATTCAGAACAATATCATTGCTTTTTCGAATCGTTGTCTCGCTTTATTTTACCACTGTTAACGTTTTGATAAAAGAAGAAAAAAATGCTTTTTGAATTTAATTCAAGCATTTTTTTTAAGTAGTTCATTGAATGAGACTCTTTATTTGATGAGTTTTGTTAAATTTTGAAGAAATACGATGTGTTTTGTCTCGTGCTTGCTTCAATATATATATTTAAAAAAAAAAATGGTTTACCTGGCAATATTTTAGTTTCATTTTAACTTCATGAAATTGTCCCCTTTGTTTATAAAAATTAGGACTTGTGGCTTTTTAATTTTTTTTGCAAAACATATCACATTTATCTATAATTTTTTAAAGCTAAAGTAAGATTATTTTTATTTTTTTACATATAAGTTAAAAGACAAATTTTTATTAAATTTTCTAAGTATTAAACGTCCTCTCTACACACACACACACACAAAGGCCTTTCTAAACTTTAGGAATAAGAAACGATAAGACATTTATTATTATTTTCTTGCAAACGATTTTTACAATCTGATCATCTCTGAATGCTGCTATTCTTTTCTATTAAAAAAATGGCTTAAAAAACTAATTTAAAGCATATTGCTCTATCGTCAATTTCGTGGCTGTTAAGACTTTAAAAAAAATTACTAAAATAGTGAGTTCGTGCTGAAAGAAATTTAATTTTTCCATCCGAGCCATGTCGAATCTTACTTATTGTTGTATATATAAATACAAAATGTTTGTTCATGCTATACTTCTTCATCAATGCCGACATTTTAAATAATGATATATCCATCTAAATAAACTGGTAATTTTTTTAATTTTAAAAAAGATTGAAAAATATCACAGATATTTAGCGTTTTAATATTGGCAGGTTTTTTGTTTGCTTCTTTCATTTTCGTTTTTTTTTTTAATGTTTTTTCAAAAACCAAATAGACATCATATATTTTATAATAGAAGACATGCAAATATTTTCCAAGTATATTAAAATTTAAAGATAACACATTTAAAATTAAGTTTTAAAAATTTATTAAATTATTATGAAAAATATCTGCTTAGAAATTATGCATTTTTACGTAAGTATATATGCAAAAATATGCTTATTTGGGGGGCGGGGGTTAAATGCTTAAATGTACTTAATTTTTAATCCGTAAATTCGTAAACTTATTCGTATTCTTTGCTCCGTAAACTTATTCGTATTTTATGTCTGTACCCTTGTTAACATAAAACTACTGCAGTTTATTTGTTTGTTTTTATAAAATATTGTATACCTTAATATATGGACAGAAGGAGAGTACGTCATTGGGCGTTTGCCAACTTAGTTTTTTTTTTTTTAAATGAAGTGAACTTCTGCTGATATTCATACAGTATATTAACAAAATTCAAGTAACAACAAAAAAAATTAAATTACGTGATGTCTTTGAACTGGCATTCATGAGTTATTTGATCCCGATTCAATCGGAGGCAAAGAGTTGCATCCAAATTTTATTCTAAAATCCGTCTTATCTAAATAAACGACAAAAATTACAAAAAGACATTAGTGGGAAAATACAAACTAGATGTGAGACAATTTATTTTGCATAATTTTGGGAGAGGACAAAGAAATACTATCTCTCAATTACATACTAAAGTTGAAAAATAATAAAAATGTGTAAAGATGGCTAAATAAAATTGAAATACTTTTTCTTTTTACCATGTGGCTTCAGAGGATGACTAGTACAAATTGAAAACTAAATATTTTCTTCGGAAGAAATTTGGAAAATATGTTCAATATAAACATATGAAACGAAGAAGTGTTAGAACATTATCTCTGATGTAACTTCAAATATTTTCTCGATAGAGAAACTAAAATAAATACAGAAAATGAAGGCATCTAAGGAGGCGAAATAAACGCAGTTGTCTAATGATCAGCATATTAAAACTTTAAGTACTGATATAATAGTCGAAAATGAAACTCTCATGGATAAAAAAAATATTCCTGTCATACATGTGGCAAGACATTTTCTAAGAAATATATTTTGAATAAACATTATCTTACTCACAAAAATAAGAAAGTTTATTCTCATGTATGCAGCAAGCAATTTTCCCATAAAGAATATTTGAATAAACATGCTAGCATTCATACGGGTAAAAATGTAATTTTTTCTAATGTATGCAGTAAAGCTTTTCCTCAGAAATCCCATTTAAATTAGCTTTTTTATGTTCATACTAATAAAAATAAAAACTTTTTTGTGATATATATATGCTATAGAAAATTTGCTTATAAACATAGTTTAACTAGTCATTATCAAACGCATACAAATGGGAAGTCGTATTCTTGTGATGTATGCAGTAAAATGTTTTGTCAGAAACGTTACTTAAATACTCATTAAAACGATACTTGTGATGTTAAATATTTTCTCTGTATTGTTATTTAAGGATACGTTTTCGATCTCATCCATAGGACAAACCTTATTTTTCTGATGTTTACGGTAAAGAATTTTCCCAGAAAGAAAGTTTAAATACATATTTCCTTGTTCATACGAAAGAAAAACCTTATTCTAGTGTTATATGTTACAAAAAAAATTCTTCTGCGAAAAGCATTTAAATGAACATTTTCTTTGTCATCTTAATAAGAAAACGTTATCTACATAATTTATGTATAATAAGCTAAATTAGTTGGAATTTCCGGTTAATTGGGAAGAAGACCATACTGTTTCATTATACTTCTAATAACTATAGATTGCAATGTATGGTTTTATGATGCAACTCTTTTTTAATAGTTTTCGTGGATATGAAGATCGAGTTTCATCTGCGTCTGTGTAACTCAAAACTCTACTAACTTGGACTGTCAACTTTGACATTCACTCACTGTTGTGCTTCGCAGAAAGCATCTTTCTTTTATATGTGTAGACTGTTATAAAGTTTGGCGCAGTAATCACTGAAACATCTTCAACGTTGCCTGTTCTGAGCACGAACACTAGTGAAGCGATCTCCAATCAACATGTGTCTTCGTACGTCGGACAGACCTGCGATTTTTCTCGCACAATTCTCATGCGCGCATATGTTCATCTGATGACTTTCCTATTTCTATTACTAGGCGGCAGGCTTTACTACATGCAAAATATTTCAAATTAGGTGTTCCTATTATTTTACTCTGTACTGGATAATCATTACTTTACTACGTGTTTATTATATAGAAAATAAAACAAAGTTTTAAATCGCATCAACTGAAATGAAATTTTTAAAAATCTATGTTCAGAAAATAGACACCCAAAGTTTACAATTGAAATTATTTTCGTATATTTTAGTAAATAAGTTAGTTAATTTAAATAAGTTAGTTATAAACCTTAACCGTATTAGTTGTTGATCTTTAAATAATTTCATAAGATTTTGTTGAAGACCTTCTTGTTTTTAACTTAACCTTGTAAAAATAAAGGACTTGAATAAAAGAGAATGTTTATTTTTCTTAACTTCTGTTTGATGACATTTTTTACCTGATATGGAATTTTATGTCATTTCCAATTCACTCTGAATAATGTATAATTTTGCTACTTCTCAGTTTAAAAAATGTTACTGTTAAGAAATTTATTTATTTGCTTTTTTTTCGAGAGGAAAATCTTATTACAAAAAAAAAATTATAAATGTTTTTTTAGGGGGAGTTTTACTTTGGTATCGTTTTATGTATATAAGTAATATTATGTATTATACATTTGAAATTTTATAAAAATCTACTTGTTAATTTAAGAATTTATTTGTACTTCGAAATAGTTTTACTGTAATCAATTGTTTTGATATAGAATGGTTACAGATTATACAATTATGATTTAATCACAAATTTTTGTTCTTCCTTTCTTTATTTATTTTATTATGGCTTTGGAGTACTCTCTCTCTTTTCTCATTTCCCCACAAATGAGTGAGTGGAAGATGTGATCCATAAAACGTGCGCTTAGAACTTAAATTTTGTTGGTCTTAAATGTCACTAGAAATTGAGTTTTTCGATTTCTTTATTTTTCAAAATTAGTGTGTTGAATGTTTTACTTCCTTTGTTAGCGCTTTTTTTTTTTTGTCTCTCTCCAATTATTTAATGTGTATTTTCGACTTTCGATAGCTATTAATAGATAGATATTATCTTATTTATATAAGCTAAGTTTTTTCTTCTACTTTGTACTGCATTATTTGCTTTCATTAAAGTTTTATAAGAGAATCTAATAAAATTCCAATCATAACTCAATTTTCCGGATTTCAACGTTTTTGGAATTTTATCATTCTTCAGATCGATAATTTTCTTATTTAACAATTCTGCAATATTTCTAAAATTTCAAGAACTTTATGTATAAATTTATACCATTGATTTTGCAATTAATCATATTTATTCTATGTTTAAAATTTATTGCTTATCTGTCTGAAAGCTATAAATTAGTATGTTTTTTTTATTATATTCCTTGTGTATTCCAGTATATTTTTATTTTCTAGAGTATTTCTGTATATTTTTTTCTTTAATTCCTTATTCCTTATTCCTTTCCTTATTCGTATTTTATATCTTTGCCTTCATTAACGTAGAACTGTTACAGTTTATTTATTTTCACGAAATGTTGTAAATGCTTAATTTATGGATAGAAAGTTAGTACGTTATCGAACATTTGCGAACCTACTTTTTATTGGTAATTAAGTGAAAATTTTTTGCTGAAATTGATTATAATATATTAACACGATTCATGCTACGAAAGATTTAATTTTATGTGCATGATGACATAACTGTACGTTATTTGCCCCTAATTCAATTGGACACAATTACTTGTACCTAAATTTAAATACAAAATTAGCCATAGCTATTTAAACCACAGCAACAATAGTAGAAAAGCATTGTTCGACAAATACAAACCTGTTGTGATAAAATTTATTTTGAGATTCAGATAAAGAGATATGATGAGTTGCACATTTAAATCTGATGAGTAATAAAGGAAAATAATAATAAAATATGTAGAGATGCTGAATGTTACTGAAATTCGTTTTCTTTTCCAGATGGCCTCCGAAGATCGCCAGATGTTAATTAAAAACTAAGTATTTTATTCGGAGGAAAGCTGGAAAATATGCACAATATAAACAAAGAAAAAGGGAATGTGATTGAAAATTATCTCTGATGTGCTTTCAAATCTTTTCTCAAGAGGGAACATAAAATAAATTTTAAAAAATGGAGACATCTATGAAAGCGAAAGTAACACATTTCTCTAATGATCGACATATTAAAACTTTAAGCACTATTATAAATGTCGAAAAGGAAACTCAGATAAATGAAAAACAGTTCGTTTGTGATATATGTGGCAAAGCATTTTCTAAAAAATGGCATTTAACTAAACATTGTCGAATTCACACAAATGAAAAATCTTATACTTGTCATGTGTGCAGTAAAACATTTTCTCAGAAAGATTATTTGAATAATCATGCTCGTATTCATACAGATGAAAAGGCTTTTTCTTGTGTTGTATGCGGTAAAAAGTTTTATCAGAACAGTCATTTAAAAGACCATTATTATGCTCATACAAATGAAAAGCTTTATTCTTGTAATATATGCCATAAAAATTTTTCACGGCAGCGTAATTTAAATGAACATTATAAAATTCATTCAAATTATAAAGCGTATTCTTGTGATATCTGTAGTAAAGCATTTTATCATGCTGGTCATTTAAATGCACATTATCGAACTCATGGAAATGAAAAACCTTATTCTTGTGATATATGCTATAATGTGTTCAGTACAAAAAGCTCTTTAAATGAACATTTCTTTACTCATACAAATGAAAAACCTTATTCTTGTGACATATTCGATAGAAAATTATCTTATGAGAGTGATTTAACTGCTCATTATCAAATTCATACTGATTTAAAACCGTATTCATGTGATCTATGCAGTAAAGAATTTCGCCAGAAACGTTATTTGAAGATACATCTTCGATCTCATACAAAAGAGAAACCGTATTCTTGTGATGTCTGTAGTAAAGAATTTTCTCTAAAAGAAAGTTTAAATATACATCTTCGATCTCATACAAATGAGAAACCGTATTCTTGTGATATCTGTAGTAAAAAGTTTTCTCAAAAAAAAAGGTTTAAATATGCATTCTCTCATTCATACAAAGGAAAAAGCTTATTCTTGTGTTGTTTGCAATAAATTATTTTCTCGAAAATGCTATTTAAATGAACATCTTCGCACTCATACAAAGGAAAAACCTTTTGCTTGCGACATATGTGGCAAGGCATTTTCTAAAAGAAGTAATCGCAAACGGCATTATTTTTTGCATGCCAGTAGAGAAGCATTATTGGTATGATTTTTATGTCAGAGACTAAATTCATTAGAAATTTCGGCTTATTAGGAGGAATGCAATGTTGCTTTGCATCATGCAAATAAAATCAATTATTTATTCTGTTTAACGTGATATCTTTTAGATTCATTAGAAGAAGCTATACATATTTTGGCCAGATAGAAAATGTCATTTCATTATTATAGAAATGTTAAGGTAGCAATATGCTTTAGTATTTTTCTGTATAGATTTATATTGTCAATAAACTTGATTAATACAATTAAAGTATTTTTTTATTACCGAAGTTTTAAAAAGTCTTTCATTTTTGTTCAAAATATTATGTTTCTTTGAAAATAGGACCTCATAAAAAAGACAAGTTCTAGCAGGATTTTTCAAGATATTTGCAAGTAATAAGCCCAATTCACAAAATAAGCGATAGTTAAAGTCATCAGCATTAATGAGCTGCATGGTTATTTAAAAAAGACCTATCAAAGAGCAAATGTAATGCATGTATCGATTAGATAAACAGCAGACATGCCTATGACTAATTAGAACCTTTGGCATTCACTGAATTTAAAGGCCATAATATTTTGATCTTCAATTAAGATTAGGCAATAATAAAGGTTTGTTCCCTTGAGAATAGGAGAGGATTTGTAAAAAACCTAGGGATAAGAATCTTTTACAATTCTGCTAAAAGATAGAGGTGGATCTTCGAATGGTCAATTAATGATATTAACCTTAATCAGCAGGTGAATCAGGCAAATGCTGATTGGATCAGGACCAAAACCGTTCATTTCTGAACTGAAAAGTGTATTCAGTAAATGGTTTATTGATTGAAGACCAAAGTATTAAGTTAATGAAAGAGTTGATATTCAAGTCTATTTTACAGCCAGAGCTAGATATAACGACAGAAAAATCCAAACCATATCAAAATTGGATAGATGACTGTTATGTACTTTGGTACCAAGTAATTGGAATGATAGTTTTTTTCCTATTTAAAATAAAATGAAATAATGTCTTTGAGATTTGAATGAACTTAAGTAATTTTTATTGTTTTCTCATAT
>JAPMOR010001428.1:99000-132257 GCA_026543865.1 Argiope aurantia
ATATATATATAATATAAGCATTGTTTTATGTGAAACAGAATGCAGGTACGATAAGCGGTGAAGTGACTTTGCTTTTTTAAATTCGCTTTATCCATCCCGGGAGGGCATCATTTATATACAAGAAGGCCGGGACAATGCACATCCGTCACAGCACGACATGAAAGCAGAAGTCGGGAAGAAGCGAGAAATAAAGTATCCCCCGTCTTATATAACATGAGATATTGATAGGGAAAATATTTTTTCACAGTGCTAATATATTATTAAGATTCTGATAAGAATTAGGGTTGAAATTAGATTTTAAAATATATATATAATCGACTAAATAATATGTAACATTATTTTGGTTGAAGCAGAATGCAGGTTTGACAAGAAATGAAGAGACTTTGTATTTTTAATTTCTTTTTATTTTCTCTCGGGATGCCGGCATGATTTATTTACAAGAAGGCGCAGCGTGGCACAAAAGCAGACGTAAAGAAGTGAAGAACGAAACAAATGATCACTAGTCTTATATAACATGGGATTTCCGGCCACGCGCCAATTCAATACACGTGGTGACTTTTGAGAAGGGCAACGGAAGTATCACTTTCACTTGATACGTAGATTGATTGCGCAGTAATTTTTACACAGCTTCATACGTGGAATGGGATAAGAAATAAGAGAATGAAATTACTATGGGCTAAATTAAGATTTGGAAATTAATTTGGTTAAATTAAGAATTTAAAATATCATTATATATATTTATGATATTTTAAATTCTGATGATATTTTAAATTTTTAATGATATTTTAAATTCTGATTTCAATTTAATTAATTTCCAAGACTTTATCTTAATTTAGCCCATAGTAACTTCATTCTAAAAATATTCTCTTATTTCGTGATCCAATTCCACTTTCTCTGCTTAATTCATTCAAGATAAGCTTTATAAAACTGCTGAATGGGCTAAACGCCGACACTTTCACACGCTCGGCGTGAAGAGGTAAAAAATGTCCAGTAAACACATTCTTTTTTAAAAGATCCCTGTGTTTCCCTTACATGTGATTGACATGAGTCAGAAATCTCGATCAGAATCTTAATAATATATTAGCACTGTAAAGAAATATTTTCCCTATCAATTTCTCTGGTTATATGTAAGACCAGGGATTAAATGTCCAAGATCTTTTTCCTCATTCCTTTTCTGTGTTGTTCTGTGTGCTCATCGCTTGTACATATGCCTGCTTCTTCAAAATGAAATAAAACAACGTCACGAAATTAAAAGTATCTTCACTGTCTTCAAACTGCATTCTGCTGCACAAACAAAATGCTTATATATATATATATATATAACTGAGAATTAACAGCTCTCTCATTTTTGATATTATTAATATGAGTAGAGTCTTATTTCAATAAGATTGCTTATTATTTTGCAGAAAATTTGAATTTAATGTAACTTATTTGAATAACTTCAATATAAAAAATATATTCAGCTAGCCATTAATCAAAAAAATTCATAAAATCTTTCAATAAAACTCAGTTATGACTATTGAATAATTTTTAGGAGCTTACTGGAAAAAAATATGTTTCAAGAAAGATGTACCTAGAATCTCATGAGTATAGAAAACGATAAGTTGTATAATATATGCTTTGATAACATAATTAGAACTTTTTTTTTTTTGATTAACCAAGAAAGAAAATATTTTAAAATGAAATTTAAAGTATCCTCTTTTGATTTTTGTATCTCTGCAGATAATTAATTATTTGTTCTGATGAATTAAAAAGACGGTATGTTTTTAAATAATCAAAAGACATGTATATTTTCAAAATTTCTGGTACTTTTTTTTCAATTAAAACGAAGAAATTTGAAAAGATTTTAGACGAATCTACATACGTGTTCTTAGCTTATTAGTTTTGATGCCACAAAATTTAAATCTGGCTTTGAAATATGCTAACTATTTTTTTACAATTGTATTGATTTTGTTATTTTTTTCAGTAGCTATAATGAATCGGATGTTTTATGTAATTATTTGTATTTTTAAAAATATTTATAACTGTGAAATTAATATTTTTTTAGAAGTTTTCAACACAATTTAGACAATAATAGATGATAAATTAGTACTTTCAACTTTCGATTCATTAAAATGATAGGAAAATAAATAAGAAATAAATGACATTTATTTAATATTTAAATGTAAATCTTCAAAATCATGTTTGGTACTAATCAATTTAAGAGTGTAAAAACATCCATGCTGTTTCATTTATACATTAATATAGAATTTTCTGCGATAACGGTATGAAACAGTCTTTGTTTCATGTTTAACTGCTTCAACAACTGATATA
This sequence comes from Argiope aurantia, assembly GCA_026543865.1. Classification (NCBI taxonomy): domain Eukaryota; kingdom Metazoa; phylum Arthropoda; class Arachnida; order Araneae; family Araneidae; genus Argiope; species Argiope aurantia. The sequence goes on from JAPMOR010001428.1 coordinate 101,314, forward strand.
AATTTCTTCATAGTTTGCCACATAATAGATATGCAAGTTGTACCGCTGAAGAATTTTGTGAATAAGTAAAAGAAGTTTAAATGGATATTATTGATATCTATTTAAACTTGAATTTAAAATAGTTTTGAATATTTTGTTTCATTATGTTCAATAAATTAAGTAAGTTATGAAAATTAAATTTAAAAATTATACTTCAGTTTATTAGATTAAATTAGTATTATGCACTTCAAAATTATAATTTTTATAAATGAGTTCAGTAAGGCAAAATTATAGATATATTCTTTTTAATAAACTTTTAGAAGCAAATTTCTCTCATTTAATTTATTATTTTCAACACTCTTCTAAAACGCTTTATTATTCCTTTCAAAGGAGCAATCATTATAGTCATTAGCATTTTTCCATATTAATTTAATTCTAAATTATTGTCTTATTTCCTAATCCAATTCCATCTTTTTTTATATAATTAATGCTGGACGCCCTCTAGAAAGTTGTAAAATCAGTGGCTCTCATTCTCCGAGTGAAGGGATAACAATTCTTACTAGTTATAAATGTTTACTGCATTCTTTTAAAGATATATAAATTTCCCTTACATAGAACGACACGTATAAAAGAAATCCAACTCCAACTCACATAGTATAAAATCGCTGGGGAAAAAAATATTTCGTTCTCTTTCGCTCTTTTCCTCTAAAAAAAATCCCAAGCTTTTTTTTTTTTTTTCCCCGAGGAATAAACTGCTTGTGTTAAATCATAAGACTGTGACAGTTCTTAAATTTCCCGAAACACGATTACGGGATTATCTAAGATTTGGATATTGTAAATATAAACAAGTCGTGCATAACACAAACTTGTTACATACAACATGCATTGATTATAACGCAAATTTCATTTAAAGAGACTAATACTTAAAAATTTCTAGAATGAAAATGTTTCATCCTTTAAATATAATTCGCTAGATTTAAACACTGGCCAAGTTCCCCCCTCCCCCCGATTCAAAATACTACTTATGGAAAGAGGAAGTGGAAGTAAAAAATTTTATAATCTATTATGAGGAGAAAAAAAAACTAACGAATTAAAAAAATAGTGCAGCAGAAAAAAAAATTAAATCGGTGGCTTTAATTATCAACTCTTTGGCTTTAATAAATGTTAGGATTCCCGTAATTGAGTTCACTTTAATAAAAACTCCACCATTTAGCTGACAGTATTTCTTTTTCTGTTGAATAATAAATACCATTCACATGTTTTTTGTCCCAAAATAATTAAAATTTTCCCCAACTTTTTTTTAATAATATATATTTTGAAGAAAGCTGTTTTACGAAGTATATTTTTTCATTGCTTTTTTTTTTTTCTTTCCTATATTGGAAATAAATTCTATGAATAATGTCACAAGATTTTTTTTATTTATGTATTTTTGTTATTAAGTGTATTTTCTGAAAATTTCAACTGGGAGAATTCAAATAATCATGTATCTCTTATTTACTATGAAATTTTTTAAAAATAAGAATTCATTAATGTTTTGTTTTATTTAAAAATATAAAATTAATAAGAAAATAGTAAGCCAAGAAATTAAAATTATGATATTAATTTGTTATTAATGAACCATCTAATTTTATTTTTCCTAAAACCAAAAAGATATTTCTTAATTTTAAGAATGTGCTCATTATTATGTTCCAAGTTACAAAAATTCTGAAATTCCTCAGATATTATATCAAAATTGCCGCCTCTACCTTTTCCTCTCTTAATCTAATCTGGAATTGTTCTGTAAAAACAAAAATCTTATTTATTTATTGAATTGTAAAGAATGTAATTTGAATTATATAGGACAAACTAGTACAGAACTAAATAAAATAATAAATGACCACAGATCAGCTATTAAAAACTTTATTAAAAATGAGTCTTTTGACTATGAGCTACTACACTTTCCAATGTCATAATTTTGATAATATTAATATTTACATTCTGGAAGATAATATTATTCATTTAAACAGAAGATTAGACTTGGAAAATATTTATATATGTAATTTAAAAACATTGTTTCCTTATGGACTTAATAGTAAGTTAAATGGTGAAGGTTACGGGGATTTGGATAACATTTGTATTTATAACAAACTTAACATGACTTTCTAGATAAGGAAAATAAAAGTAAGAGATTTAAGAGAGGAAAAGGTAGAGACGGCAATTTTGATATAATATCTGAGGAATTTCAGAATTTTTGTAACTTGGAACATAATAATGAGAACATTCTTAAAATTAAGAAATATCTTTTTGGCTTTAGGAAAAATAAAATTAAATGGTTTATTCATAACAAATTTGAAGATTTAAAATTTGAAAATTCTTTCACTAAATTCATAATTCTATATCTAATCAAATTCAAGCTTAATATAGGAAAAAAACGATTTACTATTTAAAAATAAAAGTAATTTAAATAAAGAGTACTGTGTGATGAGATTTTTGGATATTTGCTTCGAAAACCTAAAGTTACCTAAAATTATGCACAACAGTAAAGATTTTTTTCCTTTAAAGGATAATGCAGTGGTTTCAGTAACATTTAGTTATTCAACAACTTTAAGGAAAAGAATCTGTAACTATAATTACTGCAGCAAAAATTTAAATAAGATAAACAAAACAGATTGTAATTGTAACAAAGAAATTTATAAAGATTATATAGATGCTGACAAAGGACATATTATAACAGGGAATTTGAAAATTATAGATTCCAACTCTTTAAAAGATCGAATGGAAAGGGGAACAAAATTTAGATTGAGAGAAAAAGTAAGCATTAAAAAAATCTTAATTTCCATCGGACAAGATTTGGATATTTTTATTTCTAAATTATCTAGGAAATACCATTGGCCTCCAGAGGGTTTCAGAGAATAAAAAGTAAGGATTTTAGAAGAAATAAAAACAAAATTTAATGCAGTTAACGTCAGAACTAAAGAACGATGAATTTATTTTAACAAATCATTGAAAAAAGAAATAAAAAAATTAAAAGAGAAGTTTATTATTACAGTAATAGATAAATCGGCAAATAATTTCGGTTTAATTTGTAAATATTATTATAAAGAACTTCTAATTATTGAATATAACTCTAATTCGACTTACAAATTAAATAGTACCGGGAAAAAAGAATTGGATAAAAGGTTGCTAGCTTTCGCCAAAAAAACTAAAATTAAGACTTGCTCTTTAAACTATCCTTACTTGTTCCCAACAGTAAAATTTCATAAAAAAAACAATAAAATTTGGATTCGTAACTTGTAGCACCGGCAGTTACAATTACTATACGGGAAAACGTTTCTTTAAATACTTGAAAATTATCCTAGATAAAATTAAAGATGAGGATAACTTTATAACCAGTAATAACAAACATGTTTTGGATTTTCTAAAAGATAACAATATTAATAAGCTTAATACTTATGATTTCGAAAATTTGTACGCTAATCTACCTCATGAAAAATTAATAGATATCTGTACTATTATATATGACGAATATTTAAATATAGATATTATTACAAAAAGTAATTGGCTAGAGTTATGTAAATTTAATATTAACGAAAACTGCGTTTTTAACGGTATTAATTTTTATAAACAAGTAAAGGGAATTCCAGTGGGAACAGCTTTTTCAAGTGCTGTAGTAAATATTTTCCTACATTATTATGAGAAAGAAATAATTAAACACAACTTAATAAAAGGCTTACTTGTTACCCAATTATTGTTACCCAAAAAATTTAATTTGCTCAATTTAATGAACTCAAACAAGATTTAATTAACTCAAACAAACGAAAATCAACTTAAAGCTAACTATTTAGATTTAAATATAGAAATTTCTAATGAAAAAACTTGAATAGGTATTTATGATAAAAGGGACGAATTTAACTTTAAAATAATTAAACTTAGTAATTACCATTCTAATTTAAACTCTAAAATTTTCAAAAATTTGATATTCTCACAATTTAACAGTATTTAAAAAAATTGTAATAATAAAATTTTATATATTGAAGCAACAAACAATCTCATTAAAAACTTAACTACTAATGAATTTCCCAAAAACTTTTGCAATATAGAAATTTTAATAAGAGAAAGTTTAACTAATTTCTGATTTCCTCCAGTATATTCACTTTGAATTTTAACTCAATAGATGGCACTTTATTTATGATGACGATGCATTATGACGAAACGTGGTAGGCGTATATAGCTTTAAACGCGGAAAAATTAAATTTAGTTTCCTTTAACGAAGTGCAATTGCACTGAAAGGTTTTTTTTTTTTTTTTTTTACCTCGCTGTGTCTTTTGGGATTATACTTACAATTGGTAAGTGTTTTACTTTCTTATTTAAATGGATTTGGTTCTATTTTCATTGTCTTTTGTTGTTTGGTTTTGCTGTGTTCTTACTTGGATTAAAAAAATTTGGAAATGAATTTGTTATTGTATAATTATTTTTAATTTTGTGATACTAATTTTATCTCCAAAGCCTCAATTTCCTGAGATTTTCGGGTCACGAGGGGTCAGTTTGTTGGACGAAAGTCAGACCCAGGTTTGAATCCTTGCCTGAGGGTGACCCTTGAGAAAGTCTTCAGGCCGGATTCATTATATCTTTCTTTTTGATTCTTTGGCTGTAAACTTAATATTTATTTCTAATAATTATTCTAATTTGGTTAAGTTCTTTTGTGCTTTAGTTGTAGCAGCATTAGCTTTTTCTAAATACAATGTATATTTTGTTATATAGATTCAAGAAATATTTTATAGGTGAATTTTTATATTGATTATTTTTGGATTGATCCTTTTTTATATCTAAATAATGTGTGTCATAATAGGCTAAATTAATTGAACTTTCTGGTCATTGTAAAGAAGACCTTACTGTTTTATTATAGTTCTAATGACTGTAGAATGCAATCAATAGTTTTTTAATGAAATTCTATTTGAATAGTTTTAGAGGATATGTTACTGCCAAAGTCCGAAATCGGCCAGTTCGCGAATTGGCCAACGTTGCTGTAAACTTACCGGCCAATGTCCGATCTTTTCTTGATTTCGGGCTTTGGCCGGCCAAATCGCGAAGTGGCTTGGGACGATGGGCCAAAGTAGGAAGAAAGGAATCAAGAGCAGATTGTTTTACACACTGTTAAAATGAAGTATTTAAAAATGAGTACTTCTGTGTACTGTTTTTTTTTTAAGTACAATTGTTTCAGAAACGAGTTTAAATATAAGTGACACCTCTGAGTTAAAAATAAGTTTGTAATATATAAAAATATGATCCCGTTTTATTCTGTTCCAATATTAAAGCCATAATAGAAATTATTCAGTAAACGTATATACTGTAACAACGTGATAGCGTGATGATTAGATTTGCACCCGTCAAAATGAACGAATTATATCTTGAGCAAAGGCATTGCGTATCGTGTATGAATACAAAGACAAATTGAGTACTCAGTTTTCAATTACCTGTAAGGGTGATCCTTACTCTTTTTCTGCTCCACGGACCTAATGTTAAAGATCCCAGATCACATTGTCTCCCGAAATATCGCTTCAAAAATATGAAATTTTTTGCAAAGCCAAATAGCAAATATAAGGGCTAATTAAAACAAATATGAAGGAAAATATAGTTTTGTTATTAATATTATTTAAAGACATTTCTTTGTTGGCGCCATCTGTCGAATTTCACTTACAACATGACCTTATTTATATTTTATACATAAATGTCATTATATTTATTTACCACTAGCCGCCTTTGCGACCAGCCGGTTCGTCTATTATTAGTGATCGCTAAAATTTTCAATTAACGTAACTTGCTCACTTAGTAGCTTTTTCTGCAAAATATTTTTGAGCTTCATATTTTGGTAGTTATATGATTCAGTCATACTTTTATATAGGCCTTAAACAGTTCTATTCATTGTACTACTTCCTCTAATGTTCTGTCAGTATCCATAAAATTTCTACTTTAAATTAAAGTGGAAATGTTAAACTCCAATCAATATAAAAGCTTTTTATATTGAAGCTAACCATGTCTTTTTTTAAATATGAAAATTTAAATCAGAATCGTTCGGCAGTGAAATTATATGTGCACTGCAGAATAATTTATATAATATCTTAAAGAATTATTCAACAAAAACTTCCATGATTCATCGTAAAATTAATTTTTTTACTTTCAGAAGATTTAAATGATGCAAATAAAAATATTTTATTTTATTTCAATCAATAAATGAACTTATAAAAAAAATTACGAATTTTAAATTTTACACAGTCCTTTGGTCCCAAGGAATCATATTCTGCGAAATACTCTTGACGCATCAACTTTTAAATAAATAAATAAACGTCCCTATCCCGATTTTGTGATGTATTATTTTGCGGTTATAGCGACAAAACGCCGAAATTACGCTTAGTTTTTAATTAAAATTATAATTAAAAATTTTAAAAAAATATCTCCACGGTGCACATTTCCGACCTCCAAGGTATATATATGCCAAATTTGATAACTGTATGTCAAACAGTTTGGACTGTAAAGCGCCAACACACACAAACACACATTGAACTTTATTTATAAGTATAGATTTTCACATCGAGCTTTGGCCAAGGATTCCGGCCTCTTCGCGAAATGGCCATCCAAAGTAGAAAATATAATATCAATTGCAAGTATTTCGGACTTTGGCCAATTTGCGAATTGGCCAGCCAATTCGCGAACTGGCCGAACTTCGGGCTTTGGCCGTAACAGATATGAAGTTCTGAAGATCGATTTTCATCTGCGTCTGTGTAATCTCACGTTTTCGAGTAGCAATTCTTCTCAAAACTACTAACTTGGTCGGTCAACTTCGACATTCACTCACTGCTATGCTACTCTGGTGAGACAATCTCCATTATTACTTTACTTCTTAGTTTAATTTTCTATATCATAAATAAGTTTTAAATCGCATCAGCTGAAATGAAATTTTAAAAAATCTATGTTCAGAAAATAGACATCCAAAGTTCACAATTGAAATTATTTTCGTATATTTTAGTCAAATAATCAAGGTTAAGTGTATGAGGCATCTAAATGAATTATATAAAGGATGCAAAAAATTATACTCGTATGTCAAAGAACTCTGAGGCCGGCATCCTGACATAGGGGTAGCGCATCTTCCCCGTGACCTGGGCGTCCTGGGTTCGAGTCCCGGCTCAGGCATGGTTGTTCTCTTCCTTGTGTTCATTCTATGAGGTGCGTGAATGAGCCCCCTTGTAAAAAGGGGTTGTGCAAGCGAGTGTGTGTGTTCCATCTTCATTTGAGCTAGAAGTCAGACTTCTGCCCTCGGATGCTCAGGGGTCTTTATCCTCAGAAGCTACTGCGCAAAAATTTGGCTTAAAATAGTCATGCGACAACAAACAAACAAAGAACTCTGGCGAAGAAGTATGGAAAGTCCGATCCCGAAAGACAATTCACTCAATTTTATTTTCTCGTGTACGAAGAAAGTATGGCGACTATCAAGAAATTCCATCTCGAGATTTTTAGAAATCTCATCCTTTCAGACCTCTGACAGACCGAAAAACATATTTATTAGAATTATGTCTCGCGGTCTGAACAGTATGAGTTGAATACGTGATATTCTATTTGTGGGGGGTTTCACCAAAAGTACTGATTACTGTCGAATTTGGAGATATTTTGAAGATGAAAATTTTTAAAATCTCTCTGTCTCATCATCAGTCTCCTTGCAAACGCTATGACTTACGAACTGAAATTTTTGGATGGATGAAATAAGATGTATAGCTCTTGTACATTAGCGTCGTTTCTTCAGCCTCAAATAATGCGCCTGATTGGCAACATTTTTTATGTGAAAATGAATGCTATTGTAAATAAAGAATGTTGAAACTTGATGTTGTAAGATCATGCCATTTTGGTGGAGATTTCTCTTGTTTTGTGTCTGGGTCAGCATTTACAATGAATGGGTGATGATAAATCCTTTCCACCAAAGGGCCACGGTGGCCTGGTGGTAAGATTTCGGCTTCGGAACCGGAGGGTTTCAGGTTCGAGACCCGATTCCACCGAAGAACCGTCGTGTAAAGGGGTCTGTTGCACGTTAAATCTGTCCTGGCCAAACGTCCTCCCGTTGGTGTGGTGTGGAGAGGGGGGTGCCAGCTTGGGTGTCGTCCTCGTCATCTGACCGCGGTTCAAAATTACGAGGTCCGTCCCAAAATAACTCTAGTGTTGCTTCAAACGGGGCGTTAATATAACTAAACCAAACCAAACAAACCTTTCCACCAAAGTAGTCTTATAAAATGTTGCAGTTTCATGTCTCAATCCATGACAGAGCTTTCGCTGTTTATGTCATAAAAAAGAAGAGAATGTGAAAAATAGGGCTTTATGTTTTGTGCATAAATATTTGTTTACCGAAAACTTGTCTTATTGTAAATGACTAGGTTTTTGCAAATATAAGTGAAAAAACCGAATTTTAAGACAAATCGTATGAGGAAACGAGCATTTTATTCTTACTAAAAGAAAAGTTAAGAAAGTTGATTTAAATAAGTTAGTTATAAACCTTAACCGTATTAGTTGTTGATCTTTAAATAATTTCATAAGATTTTGTTGAAGACTGTCTGGTTTTGAACTTTACGGTGTAAAAATAAAGGACTTGAATAAAAGAGAATGTTTATTTTTCTTAACTTCCGTTTGATGGCATTTTTTACCTGATATGGAATTTTAAGTCATTTTCACTTCACTCTGAATAATGTATAATTCTACTTCTCAGTTTTAAAAATGCTCCTTTTAAGAAATTTATTTATTTGCTTTTTTTCCGAGAGGAAAATATTATTACAAAAAACAAAAACAAAAAATTATTTTTTTTTGGGGGGGGGGATTTTATTTTGGTAACGTTTTATGTATATAAGTAATATTTTTTTTCTCGTCTCACTGTTATTTAATCTATGATCTGTAATGTGTTTGAAATTTTATAAAAATGTAGTTGTTAACTTAAGGAGAATTTATTTGTATTTGGAAATGGTTTTACTGTGGTCTTTGTTTTGATTCAGAATGGTTTTAGGTTATGCATTAATTACGATTTAATCTCAAATTTTCTTTCTTCCTTTTTTTCCCCCTTTATTATGGCTTTGAAGTTATTCTTTCTTCTTCTTTTTTTTTTTTTTTACAAATAGGTGAGTTTAAGAAGTGATCTATAAAATGTGTGCTTTGCGCTTATAATGTTGGTCTTAAATGTCACTAGAATTTGAGTTTATAGGATTTCCTTATTTTTTTTAAAGATTAGTGTATTCTGTGGTTTACTTTCTTTGTTAGCGCTTTTCTTTTTGTTGTTTCGTGTCTCTGACTTCAATTTTTATTTGATTTTATCGTATATTTTCGACATTAGATAATTATTAATGGATATATATGATCTTATTTCTATAAGTAAAGTTATTTTCATCTGCTTTGTACTGCATTATTTATTCGTACTAGTGTTTATATGGCAATCTAATAAACTACTCAGCACCACGCACTTTTGTGGATTTCAGTGTTTTTGGAATCGAATCATCATTCTTCATATCGATAATTTTCGTATCTTGCAATTCTGTTATTTTTTTTTAATATGAAGCACTTTATATGTAAATGGATTCAATTGATTTTACAATTAATCCTATGTATTTTATTTCTGATATCTATTTTTGGTACAATTAATTATTTTATAAAGTGAGATAAACTATACTCATGGTGCCTCCCGGGTGAGGGAAGGTACTAAGTGACTATATTAGAGTTGCACTTGTTTATATTTGATACAATTTATTATTTTATAATATTTACTTCTTCCTCTTCCTTTGTACCAGGCCTTTGTCATGTTTGATATTCTTATGATAATTTTGCTTATCTCTCTGAAAACTATAAATAGTATGTTTTCATTTTTTTCTTTAACCTTATTCGTATTTCACACCTATGCTTTCATTAACATAAAACTGCTACAATTTATTTATTTTCACGAAATATTGTAATTGTTTAATTCATGGATAGAAGGTTAGTATGTTATCGAACATTTGCAAACATAATTTTTATTGGTAACTAAGTGAAAAAATTTTGCTGAAATTGATTATAATATATCAACACAATTCGTGCTACGAACGATTTAGTTTTATGTGCATGATGACATGACTGTATGTTATTTGTTAACAAATTCATTCGGAGACGATAACTCGTACCTAAATTTAAATCCAAAATCTGCCATAACTTTTCAAGTGACAACAACAGCATCGAAAAGCATTGTTGGACAAATAAAAACCAGTCGTGATAAAATTCAGTTGCATATTTAAATCTGATGAGTAATAAAAAAAAATAATAATGAAATATTTAGAGGTGTTGAATATTACTGAAATTCGTTTTCTTTTCCAGATTGCTTCCGAGGTTCACCAGATGTTAATTAAAAGCTAAATATTTTAATCGGAGAAAAGCTGGAAAATAATCACGATATAAACAGAAGAAAAAAAAATTACCTCTGATGTGACTTCAAACCTTTTCTGAATTCAGGGAAAAAATGGAGACATCTATGGAAGCGAAAGAAACACAGTTGTCTAATGAACAGCATATTAAAACTTTAAGTACTAATATTAAAGTCGAAAATGAGACTCAAATGGATGAAAAACAGTTCATTTGTGATACATGTGGCAAAGCATTTTCTAAGAAACGGAATTTAACTAAACATTGCCATATTCACACAAATAAAATATCCTATTCTTGTCATATATGCAATAAAGAATTTTCTCAGAAAGATTATTTGAATAAGCATGCTCGTACTCATACGGGTGAAAAGCCTTTTTGTTGTCATATATGCAGTAAAAAGTATTCTCGGAAAAGCCAGTTGAAGGAACATTTTTATGTTCATACAAATGAAAAGCCGTATTCTTGTGATGTATGCAATAAAAATTTTTCACGGAGGCATAATTTAAATGAACACTATCGAACTCATACAAATTATAAACCGTATTCTTGTGATATCTGCAGTAAAGGATTTTATCATACTGGTCATTTAAATGCACACTATCGAACTCATACGAATGACAAACCTTATTCTTGTGATGTATGCTGTAAAGCTTTCATTAGAAAAAGCTACTTAAATGAACATCTGCGTACTCATACTAATGAAAAGCCTTTTTCTTGTCATATATGCAATAAGAAATTCACTTTTAAGAATAATTTAACTGCTCATTATCAAACTCATACAGATTTAAAACCGTTTTCATGTGATGTATGCAGTAAAGAATTTCTCCAGAAACGTTATTTAATTTATCATTATCGAACTCATGAAAATGATAAATCCCATTCTTGTGAAGTGTGTGGTAAAACTTTTTCTCAGAAACGTTATTTAACAGCACATTTTCAAATGCATACAAATGAGAAACTTAACTCTTTCGATATATGTAGTAAAGGATTTTCTCAAAAACATATTTAAATAATCATACAATTGGGAAACCTTATGGTTGTGATGTATGCAGTTGAAAATTTTGGTCCATTGTGAAGAAGGTTTAATGTTGCATTATACCTCTAATGATTATGGAATTTCTATAATTATTGCAGTTTCATCCCGTTTTGATTCGTTTCCATGGATGTGGAGTTCAGAAGATGGACATTCATCTGTGGCAGTGTAATCTCGTATTTCCGGGTAACTATTCTCCTCAAAATTCATCTATGTTGGTTGGCCTCCTTCGATTTCCACTCATTACTTCTATTAAAGAATGCATATCTTTCACAGGTTTGTGTAGTTTCAAATAACCTTTTACACAGTGATAATTAAAATAACCACAAGATTGACTGTTCTAGATACGAACGCTTTGATGAGGCGGCCTCCAATCATCATGGCTCTTTCTATCTCGGACAATCTGTAAATACAAGGTATGCAGTGTCTAATATTTGCAGATTCGGATAGGAATGTCAAGATGAGTATTTTGAGGTATAACGTGTGGTGGTTGTCAACCTTTCGAATGACAACATGTCAACCTTTCGAACAAGTGTTATGGGGTAGTCTTACGTTTTCGTTCGTCTATCCCTGTGATTCAACCTTGGCTTTCGCTCATTCTTCTGCTTCGCAGAGGACATCTTTCTCTTTTTTGTGTAGGCTGTCATAACTTTTGACACAGTGTTCTTTGAAAACTCTTAAGGCTGGACAGTGAGGCGAACACCAATAATCATGCCTCTTTGCATGTCATACCGAAATAACAGCGCTTTGCTAGAAATAGAAATTTCTCATGCAACTCTCACACCAGCAAATTCTCGACTGATACCTTCCCTTTCGCCACCATTAAGTGGCAGATCTCTTACGCCTCGTAGCGTATTGGACAGTCGAAATACGAACACATTTCGAAATGGATGTTCCTATTATTTTGTGCTATATCTGTTTATGAATTAAATAAGTGTTATAAATTTATCGACTTTTAAATAAGTTCATAAGGTATTAATGTCTATTTTCTAGATTTTAATATTACCATAAAAATATAAATATTTTAATAAAATGTAAAGTTTCTTTTACTTTAACTTGTTTTTAATTTAACTTTTTACTTTGCCTTTTACCCGCATTACGTTATGGCTCAATGTGGTATTTAATTTTTTACAAAATGCAGAGAAAAGGCCATAATTTATTTTTGAAACTTTGAAGGAATCTTTTTATTATATATTTTGAATAAGCTTTCTTTAAAACCAATGGTGAATTTTGGATAATTTGAGGCCACAGGTGCTAAATTATTCTGAAGTCTTTTCTAGATAGATAGTAGGGATGATTTAAAAAAAATGGTAGCTAAATTTATTTGTGAATTTTAAACTTGTCCTTATACTTAATTTTTAATATTCTTTATTTAAATTAAAGACGATTTCTATATACATAAATCGTCGAAATAAAGATAAAGAGCAATAACTTTATTTGATAAATAAAGTTACTGCCCTGTATTTTTACTTTTTTTATTTGACATTTTATTTATTCATGTATTTATAATTTTTTGTAATATAAAAGAATAAAATAAAAGTGGTTTTTTTTTTTCTGTCTTTGCGTATTTTTTTAATGGGATGGACATTGCAATGTCCATTTTCAAATTTTGATTTTAATAGGCAGAAAAAAAATGAGTATTATTACACTCATTTTTTTTCCTTTAATTTAATTTTAAAAAGAGGAAAATTTACTCAGTTAAAAAATTGGCTTGAATTCATAAATCATCAACATTTCATGAATTAAAATAATTATTTTTTTATCAAGTGAGAACATGTTGTTTTGGCTTGATGTTTTTGAAGCGTTTTGATGGCAACAAAGTGGCGATTTCCCCCTTTTTTTTATTTTGGAGTCTGCTTTCACAGTTTAGCTTTTGAAATATCTATCGTCTGCTAACTCACGCAACGTTTTTTAAAAATAAACCAAACAAATTAAAATTGTTTGTTTAATCGATAAAGATTGTTGGTTCAGAGATGATTTCAACTAATTAAAATAAGATTATTAGAAAATAATGCAGAATGTTGTCACATTTGGCGATTCATCGCCAACTAAAGTTACAACTTGATTCCCAAATTATACATTCTCTGAATTCTTACGAATTGTCTTAATTAATTTTAGTCATTAACCAGTTTAAACCGGTTTGAAACAATCGTGAGACTATCAGATTACGCATGCGTCAATGGCCAAAATTGTGGACACTTTTGAAAATCGTTATGTTTTCTAACTTTGTATGCTTATAGAAAATGTTACATTTCACAAAATGTAAAGTCTTACATATTATTTTAAAAAGAATTAAATGCTGATTTCAATACAAAATTCAAATATGTGCAATAAAAAAGTTATTCTTACTTTTATCTGAATAACAAGCAAAATGATGAAGTGGATTGTAATTTCTTACTTTCCTGGCATATCACTGTTCTTGTTTTGGGAACCAATCAAATGTTGTTAACTGCTAGCAGAAACTGACATCATTATTATGCTTTTTCTGTAGAAGTATGACTGTTTTTTATGTAATTAAATTGCAAATTAGAAGTTTTGTTAAACTTTTTAATATACATTTGGAATTTTTGTAAATATTTCTAATATTTAGTCAAGAATCAATGACATCAAATAAAAGAATATATTTGGCTCCTAGAAAGAGAACTAAGATTATTGTGATACATGAATGTGGTCTTTCCTATGCCGAAATTGCAAGACAGGTGGGTGCATTTGGAATTTTATTTACGATATCAAGAGACAAATTCAATAAAAAAAACAAAGCGGGAAATGACTGAAAAAGTTGCGCCACATCTTCTAATGACAGAAGAATAAAAAGACGCCTCCAAGATAGAAGAATGCCATCAGTGGCCATCAGAAGTCAATTGAATGACACTGGCATTTATGTCAGTTCAAGAACAACCAGGAGAAGATTATTAAATGTTGGATTAAAAGGTAGAATTGAACGAAAAAAATCCTTACCTCAATTTAAGCAGCGTATAAAAAGATTATAGAGGGCAAAGGAACGCATTAATTGGGCAGATGATCAGTGATCACAAGTTATTCGGTGTGATGAAACAAACATATTGTTATTCGGTAGTGATGGTGAAAATAAATGGCATAGAATAGGCGAAGAACTATATCCTGACTGCATTCAGGCAACTATGACGAATTCAGTTAGTGTTATGATTTGGTCATGCATGTCAGCAGACGATATTGGTCTCCTTCATGTTATCGATGGGACATTAAATGCAAGAAAATCCATTGACACTATTCTAAAGTCAAAATTTACACCTTCCATCAGTGATCTCTTTCCCAACAACGCATCATTTATTTTTCAGCGGAATTCAGCTTCTTGCTACACAGGATAAATATCGAAAGTGTGATTTAGTACAAAGAACATTGAATTATTATTTTGGCCAGAAAACAGCCCTGACATCAAAATTATTGAGACCTTATGGCACCATTTGAAAACTCTTATACATATGAAGCGTTCATCAAATAAAAAAGAATTAATTGAGGCTATAATTGTTTCCTGGCATCATGCAATAACGAAGGAAGAGCTCAAACTTCTCGTCAGCTCAATAAAACATCAGTGTGAAGCTGTAAAAAAAATAATAATAAAGGCTGCTCTACTAAGTACTGATAACTCATTGCTGTCATCAACACTTAATGTATCTCGATAATTATTGTGACTCAACTATTTTTGTATTAAAAATATTTGAATTTTACTTTTTGTATTGAAATCAGCATTAAATTCTCTTTCAAATGATATATAAAAGTTTGCATTTTGTGAAACTTTAAATTTTATATAAGCATACAAAGTTGGAAAACATAAAAATTTTCAAAAGTGTCCCAATTTTGGCCACCACTGTTTATAATGTCTTTATTTAAAGGAAAAGTGAATTAATAAGAAAGCAAACAAATGAAATTAATGATATTTAATATGAAAGAGAATGAATGAAGTGAATTAGTTATTTAATATAGAGATTAATTAGTAAGAATAATTTGTCATTTTATATGAATGAATTATTCTGTTAAAATAAAATATTTATGATTAAGTGAATTAATTATTTAATTGCTAGAAAGGCCAATTAACGAAGGCTTTAAATATTTTTTTTATGAAATGTATGAGTTATTTAAAATGGAAATGGATTAAAGAAGTGAATTAACTATTTAATATGAATTAAATGTTGTAAATTTTATTTAATATAAAATAATAAATTACTATTGTTCTGTTTAATTCGTAATTAATTAATGAAATGTGAAATTAAATTAAACTAATGAACAATAAATATATAGTATGAAAATAATAAAAATTTTCTTAATTATTTATAAATATTAAAAACACTTTCTTTGTAAACTTCTCTCAATTAAAATACTCCAATAGGTTATTTTAAAGATCACAGTTTGTTTTCACATTTTTGTTTCAATTAAAATTTTAATTCAAATTAATCAATATAATAATATAAAAATAATTATTCAAAATAGCAGATGGACTGCAATGAAAGTTAGAATAAAGCTGTTTTCCACAATTAATATCTTGTTACAATTTTTGGGAATAATAATAACATGTTTTTTTAGGGTAGCCTAAGTCATAAAAACCTATCTCAGAATTGATTTTTCTTACTGTTAAAGTCCTATATATACGAAAATGAAATCATCATTCATTTTCCATTCAAAATTAACAAAAATAAAATAATAGAAAGAATATAACTTACTTTTTGCAAGATTTCACATTTCGCTTTTAGATGTATGTGAAAATAATTCAGTGCTTTTTCCACGTCGAGATGATAGCAGATGCAGTATTGCTATGGAATTTTATTATCGAGATCGATCCAAAAACATTTCCAGATAAAGATGGCAACAGCAGTTTGAAATTTTCTGGAAGAACATTTTTCAAAACTATTCGACTGACATATTCAAGCGAAGAAATATTTCCTTATTATTTTAAAATAAAATTTTAAATTTAAATATCTTTATGGTTTGAACATGATGAGGACTTCAAAAGATATGTTAAAAGCTGGACAATTTTCAAATAGCACTATTTTCCTAGAGTGGTATTTTTTAAAGAGATAAAACTTATACCCAACCTTAATGTGAGATGAATTAAATTAATGAATCTAGCTCTTTCTGCTAACGATTACGGTATCATTTCTACACAATACGTTTCTAGCTCATAGACTTTAATTATTCACTTCACGTTATAACAAACCTTAAAATAATTAAGAATCAGGAATTTTAAATAGTTATCAATAAATGATGCACGTTAACATTTGACTTAATTTTTTTCTTAATAAGATAATTAGCATGATTTCTGAACGCCAAAAGGAGAGACAGACGGAAATCGGTTCCAGAGTTGTGTAAGTAATATAATTTCAAGACAAAACAGTACAACAAAACAGCTAGCACAATATCAAATTTTCGAGAGCTTAATTCTCACTAAACACGGAGAAACCAGTTGTAATAGTTCTGAATATGTGATTAAGGAAGAGGTTCAAGGAAAGACATGCCTGGAACGTGATTAAAAAAATGGAAGAAATTATTTATTTTGCAGCATTTACGCTCTGATGGCTCATAATTATATCAGAACGACCTGTACGCGAATTTTCTATTCTTCACACAAACGAACTTTTGTCCTTGTGAGTAACTATAATTTAATCGAGATAATTATTTTGTGGAGAACATAAGACAATTTGGTAATTATAAAGCAGGTAGTTTGAAAAAAATAATAATATTTTTTTTTTCCTTATTTTGTTAGAAAATTAACCAACTTATGTATTTTCTACACTTTTTTTTTAACTTGGCATCTTTAATGCTTGAGCAAATAAAATTTTGCAATTGATTTTCTCCCAATTTTTGATGCGATCTAGTTTTTGAAATCCTGTTTACTTCTATATATATATTGAAAATACACTACTTTAATATTTTCTGATTTGGTTATCAGTTAATCGATAAATTCAATTCGATTTTTATTCTACAAGGATGGCGCCGTCTAGCGGGAAATTAAAACATTATTTTATTCTATAATATTTAAAACCAACAGTCTTTGATGACTAATTAACTTTCCTGGAATGATGAGAAGGTATGCTTAATTTTAATCAAATCTTTCATGACTTCTAAAATTAGTATTTTTAAGCATTTAATTATGATAGATATTTTATTTGTGTTATATTAAACGGCCTTTTACTTGTAAGTACGCATAACTGCTGGTATCTGGTTTTAAATGCGCTGATAAAAAAATTGAAAAATGACAATTATAATCTTTCAACATATGAGATATATCTTAGAGGATTTTGATAAAAATTTAAAAGATAATCTCTATTAATAATATAGAACAGGGGCCTATCAATTCTTTACAGGTCAGATTATTTGAACAATGTTACACATATTCTTTGACTGATAGAAAAAGTGCATCTTAGAATATTTATTTTTTTTAATTTTTCAAAATAATTCAAGATAATTGAGATTTGAGTATTTTTTAGTGAAAACTTTCAGTAATAATATTGAACAAAAAATATTTTTAAATCATTTCAATAGTTTCTTATAAAATATATTAATCATTAAAAGGTGCTTATTTATTTCTTTAAAAAATAATATTTGTCTAGTTTTTAATAATATTTTCCATCTTTACAAAAATAGTAGAACTGTTTCGGTTTTTTCATTAATTATTTACTCGTGAGATTTTTTTTCATAGTTGAAAAATAAGGAAAACAATTCCTTTTTTAAATATCAGCGCAGTTTACATGTTGTAATTCCGTGAAAGATAGCATACAATTAGAAAGTAGATTATCCGGACAGTTAATTGTGCTATGATGTCATAGAACATGACTAATTAGAATGGTTCAAGTATACAATAAACAGAATAGATATTAGATTATTTAAGTAAGACGGCATTCATTGCTGCCACAATTTGATGCTTTTAAAATACTATGTTCAAGGAATTATGACATCAAGTTATGCATAAGAGTTCAAATTAAATTCCATCAATATTCTCAGTGAACCAGTTACTCTCTGACAGATCGATGAATTTAAAGTTGATAAATAAATGAATTAAAGATAGTAAAAATTCATTTCTACATTGAAAAAAAACGTAAAATAAATTTAAAAAAAAAACTTTATTTCTTTAGTTTCGAGAATGTGAGAAAAATATGCAATGAAAAAAGTTTGTAGGAAAAAAAAAGAAATTGATTTGAAATTACAGAGCAAATTAGGCATAAAAATATATTTACAAAAATTTCAAAAGTCAGAAAGAAAAAAAAAAAACGTTTTGCTGAATTTGTGAATTGAATCTCAAATAACGGAAAATTTTGATTTTGTTCAAATTTTTCAATTACTACTCTCTCGCATTCGAAGTAAAGCGAAAGTATTCTAATCGTCCAAAAAAATTATAAATCGGTATTTAAACGAATTTTCACAATTCAGTCCTTCCTGAGTTCGAAAAAAACACATTTGATATTTTTTCTGTCTGTCTGTAAATACGATAACACCAAACTGCTTTCAGCAAGATCAATGACATTTTTTAAATGGACTTAAGATCAAATTTATTTTTATCAAATTTTAAATGAAATTTCACAGGATATCTGTTTTAGCTGTTCGAGAACATGAATTCGATATGTACACAACGTAAAGAGTAGATAGATAAAAAATGGTACACAAGTTTAGCTTTTAAAATTTGGATGGTTAGTCATATCACTGACTCTCCGACGCACATGGATAAAGAATACTGAATGACCGGACTGCCGCAACAGCAACATTGGCGAGAACTGTGGTCGAGTCCTAAGGGCCATCACCGGCCACGGTACAACCCTTCCCGAAGGAAGTACGTCCCTTCATCGGGTGAAGCCAGATCGTCCACCTATTTATGTACCCACCAGGGTGGCGAGATCCAACCACCATACCGGAAGTATCTCATCCTCATTTCGAGATGCCCCCACCCCGGACGTTAAATTTGGATGGTAACGAAATTGTGAAACAAATCTGTCAAAGGATTAACCTTCTATCAACCTGTATTTTCGCATGCATAATAACTCAATTATTCACAAACGCAATGAATGAAATTTGCTATGTGATCTCATGAATACAATAGTATTTTTGTGTCAAAGCTTCCAAAATACATATTTGTACGACGGATTGATTGATTCTCTAAAAGTGTTAGATTCTTAACAAAGGTATATATTTCCTAGCTAATATTTACTGATGCAATAAAAAGTATTCCCGTTTGTCTTCTCATCCCTCAAAAAATTATTTTTGAGGGTTGAGAAGACAAACTCCTTTATTAGACCGTATTTGAGAATATTTCGGGTGACTAACTCAATAAGTTTTAGTAATCACAGCAGACACTGTTGTTTTCCATATAGAATACCATACATGAAGAGATATACTATAATCCATGCCCCACTGGCACAATTCTTTAAAATAAATGATATAAGATAGTTTGTTTAACTGATGATACGTATACGTTGACTACACAGTACACATATCAGCTAGATCACTTTTATACGATGTATGCAAAAAAAAAAAATAATACAGTCGTCAGAAAATTCAAACTCGAGATTTTGAAGAATCACCGCCGAAAAACACGCTTTTGGAATTATACCTACCTGTTTATGAACAAGTTTACTTTTTAAAAAAACATTTCAGAAAGAACGATGAAATTTATTATATGCATTTGACACAATTTGAAGATTTTTATGAAATTTTGAACGGAATCGATTAAGAGAACGTCTGTCATTCCGATTTTCACGAGTACAAGTCTTCTGCGTGACTAAAAATATGTAAAGAGCTTGATATATAAAATTTGGTACACAGTCTTAGCATCTAAAATGTAGATTCTAATCATATTTAGTAACAAATCTGTATTTGGTTTGTATCTGTATCAAAGTAGTGACTGTCCATCTCTATGTATTTTTGTATGCATGTGAACACAATAATTCCTAAATATAATGACTTAAATGAATTTCAGTACGTGATCCCGCGAATAAAATTGCGGTTTTGTGTCAAATTTTGGATAGAAGCTGTCAGAAAATAGAAGTCGACAATACATATTCTCACAATAATTTCAGTAAAAATGTTTGATTCACTCCTAAGATTTATATTTCGTTATTAATATTTCGCTAATAACATGCAATGTATTTGTGGTTTTATCCAAGGTTCACGTTGTTATGCAAGGTGAGAAAGTAAACAGCTTTATTAGATAATGTGTGAGTAAGTTTGGCAGTGATCAACTCCCTCTAGTTTGTATGTTGACAGGTACTTAAAATAATATAGTATATGTAAACCTACAGTTCTAGAAGTAACTTTTTCAAAATTTGGCACCCTGAAGTGCAATATTCGACTTATAGTGAGTTTTGAATAATTTTTAATCATGCCTATCGCATGATGTAAAATGCAGAAAGTATGTATTAATATGATAAGAATGCAGAAACGAATGCTCAAGCAATAATTTTTTGGTTTCTTGTCAAAAATTCAAGATAATAAAAAATGATATCTACGCAGTTTTACCTGACGAAATAAAAGATCTTTATTTATATTTCACACTTGAGTAGCCTCTTAGCCGTTGCAGTTCTAGCGAACTGCAACGTTGCCCAGGAAACACCACGTGGAGGTGAGCTACTCTCGTTCCCTTCCCGCCAACCCTCCCTTCTTCTCTGCATCCAATAACAGTTCTCTTTTAAAGAACCATCCAGCAGTCGACTAAATGCTTCTTTTATAAATTTATATGGCAGCCGTCAACAATTTTTGAACAGCATCTGGAAGTCGAAGATGATGTTAAGTAGCTTCTGGCAACCGATATCTGTATTTGTAAGAGCATCTGAACTCTGGTGACAGTCTTTAAAATAGAATCTGGAAGCAGACGAACATGTTCGGAATAGCCGAAGACAGTCATAAACAGCATCGGACGGCAGTTTTGATTTTAAACTGCCTTTTGCTGCATCCGATAGCAGTTTTCTTTTAAGCAGCATCCAGCAGTCGACTAAATGCTTCTTTCATAACGTTTTATGGCTGCAGTCAGCAGTTTGAGCAGCATCTGGAAGTCGAAGATGACGTTAAGTAGCTTCTGGCAACCGATATCTGTATTTGTAAGATCATCTGAACTCTGATGACAGTCTTTAAAATAGAATCTGGAAGCAGAGGAACATTTTCAGAACAGCCGAAGACAGTCATAAACAGCATCGGACGACAGTTTTGATGTTAAACTGCCTCTTGCTGCTGTCGGTATTCCACCGGGATGTCCAGAGCCAGGCAAAATTGATAGATTGTATATGACTCCACAACAGGGATACTAATGGGAGCCAATTGGGCTGGCAAATTTAGTGCACAGCACATTTTATAAATCATATATGATTTCACTACCGGAGCATCAGCTTTCTGGACTTGAGTAGAAGCCAGCTCAGCTGGAAGCTCTAATGCCTGACAAAATCTAAACACTGCATACGAGTGCACCACAGCAACTCGGGGTTGAGGCAGAGGAGATGGTATTTCCGCAATCAGATCCAAATCAGGATCAGAAACAAAATCCCCAAAAGGTGGTAAACGGGAAAGTAGGAAATTGTTTATCATTTCCCAAATAATCACTAAAAAGATGAGTCCAATGATGGCCGTAGCCTCATTGAAAGTTTCAAGAATCAAACTAAGCATAGCTCCTTAAAAAAGACACACAACGATAGGTTGCTAAATTATAAATGAATTTTAACATAAAGCAACAAGGTATACACTCATTGTTCCTTCTGCTACATTGTTTGCATTCTGTAATTTTGTTGAGTATTTAAATTGTTACATTACTGCTGACAACAATAAAAAAAGGACTGTTAAAATATTTTTTGTTGTATAACAATAGAAATAGGATGAATAATTATTAACTGCTTAACAATTGAATGAATGGCTATAATCGGCATAGGAATTTGGATAGGTGCTAAAAATGGAAGTCACTCTTTTAAAGAATTATATAGATTTAAATATAAAAATTTATTAGAAGTATGATTAGTAATTAAATTTTCCATGGATAGTTAAAATTGATCAACTGATTTGAAAATACATGTTAAATCCGACAATAACATTTCCATTTCGTTTTATATGAGAAAGAATATAAACACCTTTAAATACATCGTAGTAAACACGTTCTGTACTTAGTAGATGGACATAGGAGACATCGAAGTGCACGAATAAGTTAGCGAAGAAAAATGGGAAACAAAAGAAAATGGGCGTTAGGGTAAGTTTAATAATAAAAGTATGAAACCAAGTATTCTATATTATTTTGAAATTTTAATACAACAATTTTTATTTCCTTAGTAACCAGTTTTTTCATTGGATAATAGCTTATTACTAATGAATGAAAGCGGATGTTATACTTGAAAATAACATTTCTCTTTCATTCATTGGATGTAGGGAATCCTCATATAGAGGAAAAAGCGTCTATTTCCTAAACTATTGAAATTAGACATAAAATTTTAACTTCGGAGAAATATATTTCATAACTTTCTAAGCAAAATTTCATAAAATGAGTTATATAGATGTATGAAAATATTTTGAATTCTGTAGAAAACAACAATAAAAAGTTACAAATATTAAATTTTTATTCAGCCTACCATAGCAGAAAAGTGTCAGTGATTACAATGTTTTTTTTTTTGTTTTTTTTCCCTAAATTCATTTACAAGGTGACAAACATTCATTCTACTCTCTATAAAATATACAAAGATATTAAAAGGTACATTTACTGATTTGGAATATCTGTTCAAACTTTTGATCAATATTTGGGTGAAACTTTCAGTTGTAGGTTTCAGGGATAATATATATTTCAGGACAATTTATTTATAGAGCAAAATCAGAAAATAATAATGAAATTATTAAATCTCATTAAATTACAAAAAAGGTCAGATAATAAATAAATTAATTAAAGTGCTTAAAACTTGTTAAATGGGAATACTTTCCGAACCTTCACAAAGTTGCTTTCTTTTATCAATACTCTTCGTTACGCGATAGAGTTATGAATGGTGTTTAAAGAAAGAGATTTTTTTTATTTCGTCGACAAATATCTACAGAACTTGTACAACCAAAACCAATTCAATTCTTGATTAAAATATAAATACTGTTAAAATTTTCTGAATATGTCGATCATCATGATACGAAAATCTGCTTCATTTATTATCCCTTTTTTTTTTTTTGTGAACAACTTCCTTTATTTTCTAAATTTTGGAATTATGTTCTTTAACTTTTTTTATTTTTTGATTTACCTGCCACATATGAAGGGCTCTTTGACTTAATAAGATATTCTTATAGGCTGCGATAAAATTTATAAATTACATGCGAAATATTTATAAATTTCACATGACAAGCATAATGAAAATATTCCTCAAAACGCTCAAAAAGAGAAATTTATTCCTCAAAATACTGAATCTAGAGTATCGAATTTACCATGTAGTTAATTCTTCCGTAATAGGTGTTGATCTACAAAAGTTTATTTAAACATTCGAATTTTATATTAATCAAAATTTTAATGATATCTTTCACTTTTATCGGAACAATTTAATGTACAAAACGTATTTTTACACTACTTTAAAATAAGAAAAAGATCTTTTTAATGATATTAATTTTGTTTCAGGGTATTTTTTTTCTAATTTTAATAAGTTTTTGTAAATATTACAAACAAGCTTTATACTGATACTCATTATTCTTTCAACTACTAAATTCATTACTTACGCATTATGCAATAGCATTAAATTTGTGTGTTTATGTTATCTCTGGTATAAATTAAGTGAAAATTTTATAATAAAATAAATATATCTGAATAAGGTCTGATACATTACCATTCTATAAAGTGTTAGAATAGAGGTTGGCCTCTCCTTTAATTTTTCTATTCCCAGAGATGTTTTGTCTCCTCTAAATTCTAATTAAACAAATCACCTTTATTTGTAGGATTGATTCATCCCTTTAATTTGATTAATTTATGAGTTGATAAACTGCTAGCATGGAATTCATTGTATCATAACATTATTATTTAATTTATTAATATAATTTTTTATTATAAGTTAACTAGCAGGAATATCATCTCTTCGATTTTGTCGCTCACTACCATAAACTGACGTAGTTGGTGCGTTTTTCATCGTAGGATAACGAAATGTGCAGTTTAGACTTTCTTTAATTGATAATTTTTTTCCAAAATTTGATATCGATATAAGATTTGGTTTACATGACTTTGGCTTCCAAAAGCAATTCTATTAGCAATGGATTGCTTAATACTGCTATAATTTTTATTCACTGTCCAAAGGGGAAAATAAAGCTTCGTTGCGTTTTTGATTCCGCTTCAGAAAATACTTATTTAACATTGAAGGCAGCAGATATGTTAGGATTAAATAAAATAAAAACCAACTCCACCGCACAAGGTCTAAATAATTCTCTTTCAAGAATTAATCATTTTGCAAAGGCAGCTGTTTCAAACTTTGATGATACATTTCACTTGAATGATGTTGACTGTTTTCATCACTCCAGAGATAATAAAAATACATCCTTCAAAAAAGATAAATATTTCGAAACTTACATTTCCTACAGGTTGTATTCTTGCAGATCAAGATTTTAATCAACCTTCAGAGATTCCTTGCTTGTTAAGAAGTGAACTCTTTTTTGATATTTTTGGTCCAAATCAAATAAAATTGCGTAACTGTAACTTCAGATTAGTAGAATCTAAATTTGGATTTATTGTCACAGAATCGTATAATGATGAATCTTGCTATCCAAATCATTGTTTCCTCTCAAAGGGTTTAAGTAAGTTAGATGATACCCTACGTTCTTTTCCGAAGTGCAAACTAAATTTAGCGATGAACTTTCATACTGTGAAGATCATTTTGAAAGAACGCACATTCGGAAACCTTGTGGTAGATATTCTGTTTCACTACCATTCAAACCAAATATTGAAGAAAATGTAAATTTAGGGGATTCTAGAACCATTGCATCTAAACGCCTTGATCAACTCTGGAGACGTCTAGACCGTAATAACAAATTAAAAGTTCTTTACGCAGAATTTACTGAAGAATATTCTTTAGAAAATATGGAAGAAGTTTTGAAATTTGATAAAATAAAATCTGATGATGGATTCTTTCTTCCACACCACGGTGTACTTAGATCTGGCAATCGCGCTCGTCCCTTAAGAGTAGTTTTCAATGGCTCACAAAAAACTAATTTAAATATCTCCCTTTTTAATTTTCTGTATACAGGAGGTACAATTAATTTATTTTCTATAATGCTTCGTGCGCGTAAGCATCGTTATTTCTTTAGCTGTGACACATGCCACATGTTTAGACAAATTGAAATAAATCCCCAACAGAGAAATTTTCAAAAATTTCTTTGGAAAAAGGGTTCAAATGAATCAATTTAAATTTATAAATTGAAAACAGTTATTTGCGGAACAACACCCGTCTGTTACCTGTCTACGCGAGTTCTAAAGCACCTTGCAATGAATGAGAAAGACAACTTTCCATTGCAGCTAATGTTGTTCTGCAAGATGTTTATTTGGATGATATCTTAACTGGAAGCTCCAGTCCCCATGAACTTGAACTTTTAAAATCTGAATTTATTCTTCGTTTTAAAAGTGCAAGAATGAGCTTGCACAAAACGTGTTTCTCACATTCAAACAGTGTGTCTCCCAATTTAAATTTCGATCAGCTCTCTGAAGAAACTGTAGAAACCTTGGGTGTTTTGTGGAAGAGTTCCTCAGATACCTTTTATTTCAAAGTTTCTCTTACTACAATTTCGATCTTCACGAAGAGAGATGACCTCTCTTAGATCCACGCCTATTTGACCCTCTTGGTCTTTTAGGACCTGTAATAAGCAAAGCCAAATTCTTCATGCAAAAATTGTGGCTATTTAAATTAGATTGGCATGAGAAAGTTATAACAGTTTCCAACGAATGGACTTCATCTGTCCAATCCTTGCCTGATTTAGAAAAACTCAGATTCCCAAGATTTACAAGAAAATTTTACCTGATTATGAAGGCAAAAGCATGTATTATGCCTGCTTCTCCCTTTTTACATCACTGCGTTTGGTAAAGAGAAATTCTTTCAAGAACATTTTTTGTTTTGAATCAGAGTATTTTTATTCATAAATAATTTATTAATTTTTATAACTTTTAATCTGTTTTTAAAAAATCCCTTTTCAAAAACTATTATTAATTCTCGGTTTGTTTCCTTTATATAAAAAAATGACAAACTCTATTTGCTCGACCTCGAGGAAAGGTCGTTTATAGTTGGGCTGACGAGTATTTTATGAGCGGTTATTACGAAACCAATATCATAAAGTCACAAATACCAGTGATCAATACTTTTCAAAGAGGTATGTGATTCAAATCCTTGATACGATCTTACTGGTGATATTTCGATTATTTTGGATCACGATAGAAAGTAGCAATCGATACGATCTGTCCAATGGAAGCTTTCGAACAAAACAGAAATGGAGAAATCTGTGAATGGGTTGAAAAGTGAACGGACCGGTTATTCTTAGAAATATCGTATCATTGAATTTCATATCACTGAAATTTATCGGAGCGGTGACTTCACTGGAAAGTGTGAAGTCGCCGTTCCATTTTATGAGAGTGACCTTGACTTTCCGATATTCGCATTTGATGATGCACTATACTATTCCATACAAATCATTATTAATTGCTTGTGACATGAATTTGCATATATTCTGTTTACTGCTGGTGCCATCTATTGGTAGAATACAGAACTAAAGTAAATATTTTAAAGAAATGACATATATATTTAATTCAAATTTTTCAGAAAATGGTTTACTCCAATAAAGAAATTAAATAAATAGTTTTGAAAAAAATCAAATTTAAGAAGTAAGCTGAAATAGATAAATTAGTAAATTAGATTAATTTCTTAATTAGTAAATTAACGTTACACGTTACTTAAATTAGTAAATTAAGTATTAATTACAATTAATAAATTTTATATTTAATATTAAGTAATAATTTTTAACTAATAATATGATTGAAATAACAGATACTGGGAACAAATATTTAAAAATAACAATAGCAAAATTATTTGTTATTCAAAATAATCGTGGATTAATCCTCTCTAGTTTATAGTGGATTTCGATAATTTTAGATCAAAAATGTCATTCACGCTTCTTTCATTACTTGGTTCTTGATTTGAGTTGCAACTATGTTGAAGGGCGTTTTTCTAAATCTGTATCAATATCTGTATCAGTTCTGTATCAATATGAGAAAGGCAAATCGGCAAGAAAATTAGCCGAATTATTTAATTTCGTTAGAACGCAAATCAGCAAAATCATTAAAAAAATTACTTGATTTTGAAAAAATACGAAGATTTCAAATTTTGTGGTTTCAAATGGATGAGACACGAAATGTATATCGACATAAATGAGGCTGATTTGGAATGGTTTAAAACTGTTCGTTCCTGTAATGGACCTAGGATTCAAGCAAAAGAACTTCGAGATGCTCTGGAAATTGAGAATTTCTCTGCCAATATTGGGTGGTTAAACAGATTTCGTACACGAAATAACATCATTTTTTGATCACTGTGTGGCGAAGCGGTCGATGCTGACCTCAGTTCATGTGAAGATGGGAGGGAAAGGCTTCCATTGCTTTTGGCTTGATATAATGACAAGAACGAAATGGTACTTTTTTTCGCGCTTTGGTGAATAGAAGAATCATTCAAAAGTTTGAAGAATCCAGAGGTGGAAAAATCATCGATAGACAATTAGATATATTCGATGTATCAACGGCGGCAAATCAATTAGCAGTTCTCGAAATTTGCTGGAATAGAGTACGATCAGGAATCCTTTCAACACGAAGCAACAGTAAAGTGCTTTGATGCAAGTTCCAATTGGGAGTGTAACATTCCCCGTTTCCCAGTACTGATAAGACATTTACAACCAGCTGTGTCGTCGCTGTTACTTACTAAACTCTTCGAGATAGCAAGATGGTGGATCTTTTCACCTGGGTGGTCTCGCATCTGTTCATTAGCGAATACAGTGAAAGATCACTTGTGGGAATTCCTCGTCCGTGAGATATTGATAGAAAGGGGTGTCCAAACATCTGGATGCTAAATGTTTCTCATTGTGAAAGGACTATGATAACTCCGTGTTCCAGAATAGTCAGTTATGAAAGGTGCTTCACTAAAAGGACCCCCCTACTGGCGCCGCTGAGTGAGCATATTGCTGAACCCCGATTGGCCAAAAGAGAGCTCAAATGACCAGTGTAAATTAAGAGGCGGAGATTATCGCCGAAATAGTGCGGGGAAGAGAGAAGAAACAAATTGCAGGCGAACTGTTGGACTACGTCCACGAGTTCGGAGTCCGAGAACCAACTGAGTTTCAAGAAAGCCTTCGACTTTGACTGTTGTGTCTCCTACTACTGGAGTAAATAACTATTTATTTAACCAAGGTTAGAACAAGTTGTTCTTTTGTATATATAGGGCTGCGAAATAAAGAATTGTCTGGAAATTCTGCTTCGTTATTTGATCAGTCTAGACATTACAGGAGTAACGTCTTTTGGTTAATGAGTCTATCGAAGGCGAGAGTTTACGATTAGAGATTTCCTTTTTAAACTGAAAGACGAACCTGAAAAAAATGGTTGTTTCTAAGAAGAGCTAAAATTTTTTATGGAGGCAAATTATATTGTTTTTACAATAAAATGTAAATAAACACGTTAAATAAAATACTATTTTCTTAGATAAGTCTCAAACTTCCTTTTAAATGTGTCAAACTTATTTATATTATGTATTACAGAAATTATTTTGCATTATAAAGAAATCCCTTCAAGGCAGCTACGCCCTTTGAGGGCCAATTTTTCTCGGAACGGAGAGTGGCCAAATTATTATGACCACCTTCTTAATACAGTGCTGGACCACCTTTAGCCCGTAATACTGCTCGCATTCTTCTTGACATAGATTCTGTGAGATTTTGATAGGTGAGATTTTGGAGGAATTTGACTCCATATCTGATGAACTGTACTTTCCAGTTCCTTTAGATTGGATGGCACTGGATCCAGCTGACTGATGCCCCGTTCGATCTCATCCCACAAATTCTCAATTGGATTGAGATCTAGTGATTGCACGTGTCAACGAGCAGATAAAGTTAGCGTCATGTTCTTCGAACCATCTGACGACAATACCAGCTGTATGACAAAGAGCATTGTCTTGCTGAAAGTATCCATTTCCGGCAGGGTTCACCATTAACATAACGGGATATATTTGATCTGCGAGAACATTTAAATACCCTTGGCATTCAGAAGTTGTTCCACAGTAATCACAGAATCCATGCAATTCCAAGAAAACATCCCCAAACCATAATATTGCCACCACCAGCTTGAAGTGTTGTGGCAATGTAGTTGGTGTCCATGTTTTCGTACTGTTTTCGCCATATCCGAACTCTGCCATCTGCATTGGTGTAATTGAAAACGCAATTCATCAGATCACATGACCTTTTTCCAGTCATTTTTTGTCCAATCCTTATGCGCCTTTGCAAAGTGGAGACGTCCGCTCTTGTTCAAGGCTGACAGCAGAGGCTTTCGAACAGGTGGTCAGTTTCCATAGCCTATACGGTGTAATGTGCGCTGCACAGTTCGTTCAGAGACGTTTGCAGTTGCTTCTTCATTAAGATTCTCCACTATTTGGCGTTCTGTTGCTCTTCTGTTGGAGTGGGCAACTCTGGCAAAGTCTCCTTTCTGCTCGAACATTTAGTGGCCTTTGACGACCACAAGCCTGAAGTTGAGACCCCGTTTTCTGTTTGGTAGTCCAATCTCTGTATATATTAATAACTGCTGCCCTCGAACACTTCACAAGAGCAGCTGTTTTGCTGATAGTGGTTCCCACGCTTCAAGCGCCTACAATCATCCCACGTTCAAATTCGGTTAATTCACGTTTTTTTGCCATATCTCCGCGCGTAACACAGTGCAACTGATGGTTCACTTGCCTTGCATTCCCTTTTTGTAGCTATCTTGCCCTCTAGCAGCAACACTGTGACGAAAAAGCTCATTTTCCATAAAACTGTCAGGTGGTCATAATTTGGCCATATATATGTGTGTGTGTGTTAAACTTTAATTTCAATCCTAATTAATTTCCAAAATTTTATCGTAATTCAGCCCATATCAACTTCAATGTAAAATATTCTCTTATTTCCTGATCACATTCCACTTTTTCTATAATTCAAGAGAAGCCTTGTAAAATGCTTAGGTCGGCAATTCACACGCTCCGCGTGAAGGGATAGAAAAATGTCGAGTAAGCAAATTCTTTTAAAAAGATCCTTGTGTTTCCCTTATCAGAGCTGACATGTGTCAGAAATCAATATCAGAATCATAATAGTATATAAGCACTGTGAAAAAATATTTCCCCTATGAATACTTCATATTATATAAGGCCAGGGATAATGTATTTCTCTCCCTTCTTCACTTCTACTTTTGTAAAGCGCAGAGAGCGGACGTGTCTTGCCCGCGCCTTCTTGTCTTATGTCTTCCCGGGATGGATTAAAGCGAATTAAAAATGTAAAATGTCTTCGAAACTGTCTTCTTATTGAAATATTATATATATATATATATATATATATA